>VXBB01021495.1:61988-85462 GCA_013399915.1 Illadopsis cleaveri
AACTTCTTCTTTCACACGTAATTAAGAGCTGTCAGGATTCAGGTAAAGAGTTGCTGGAAGTGGGATAGTAATTGTAATCTTCCACCGGGAATAGGTGTAATAAATAGTGAAGATCTTTCACGAAACCCGCCTCGAGAACAGAACTGCTGTCTCTGTCACCTTCCAAAAGCACATGGAAATCTGCTATGGTAATTTAACTCAGAAACAAGTAAAAACTTTGCTGGATGGTGCTGTGCATATGAACATGTGTTAGAGCAAAAAGCTAGAGCCTACAAAAGAGATTCAGAGTAACTGAGCATTTTGTAGGGCTGGGTGAAGGTGCTGTTAAAAAGCCTGAAATCTCTCAGCAAAAGTCTTTCTCCACCTCTCATTTGCATCTCATTTTTCACCAACATTTTTAAGGGACAAAACTGGTGAATTCTTCTTGCATTTTTTAAAGCCAAAAAATCTACATGCAGCATTTCAGCTTACTCCCTTTCTTTTTCCACCTCAAACACCTGTGTGTATCTGCCTGCCCATGATTTAGCACCATGAAGCATGTCTGCCGTCCTCCCTTCCCACCTAATAACAGCACTCCCAGCCGTGTGTAACACCACAGAAACCCTCTGAGGGGAGTTTCATTGTTATTCTGAAGAGTTGTGTTTCCCCTCTAAGACCAGTATCTCCAGTGGAATTTCTCTAGAAGCTGTTTAGCCCCGGTGGGAGTGGAGAGGCATCACACTCTCCTTGTTCACAGTGAAATTCCTCACTGCTTTCTCCCGAGAATTGCTGGAAGCCTCAGACATTAAACTGTGGTACAGCACCAGACAAAAGTTAATACAATTAAGAGGTAATGCTTTGAAAGATGACCCCTGAACCAAGACTTTAAACATGATTTTTGCCTGCTACAGCTAAATGGACGTTTATCAAATGCTGTAGAACACAAAAAGGAAAGTGATGAACACCTCATGCAGAACAATTGCATTTTCTCCTCTCTAACAAAGTAACATTCATCATCTCCTTCCCTCCCTGCCACATTCTCCTGTTTTCTCCAAGTGATGCATTTGAAGTTGAACATTTTGCTTTACCATTTTATCTGTCAAACTGCTCAAGAGAAATCAATAACCTGCTGGAGTTCACTAATGTTCATGTCCACTTTCTTCTGCTTTTATCAGCCATATTTACAGTGATTTCAACAACTACATTCTTTAAGTGATGCATCTTTTCACTTCCACCAATACTAAGCTAAATTTCTTTCAGCCCTGTTTCTGCCCCACATAACACTGTCACACATTCCTTTCACTGGCAAAATGTATGAATATGGGACAGCCATGAGATAAAGGTTCACAGAGGTCTTATTCTTCAGGGTGAAATTCCCATGGCTGATATTCTTACAGTGATCTAGGATAGCCTTAAGTTATAGCCACTTGGTTTTGCTGAGAAGTGGAAATTCTGCTGATCTTCCCCCAAAGATCCAATTAATAGTTGTGTAAAACTACTTTGAATGTATCAGAGGTAATGCCAAGAAAGCAGTAAAGAGGAGAATGGAGTTTTGAAACTGATTATTTTTCTGTTTCTTGAAGAACTGTTAATGGTAAAAGCTAAAATGCATTCCATTCCCAACCAGCACTGAAGATGCTTCTGTTGTAAGACTTTTTCCTATGATCTCTACACTACTGAAAGTTTCCTGTTCTGCTGAATAAGAATGGAGTTTTTTGATGAGTTATTCTATTTATAGCTTCTCCTTATGGTCTTGTAGGGCACATGCCTCAAATTATCAATAATTATATTCACATTGAAAATCTCTGTTGACCTCTGGAGATATCTTCAAGGCTTCTAAGATACAACATCAGGCATATTTTTAATTTTTGTTTCATGGTTGAGAACTTAAAAAAGAAAACCACATTCAGTTAGGAGTTAACTCAGTTAAATTCAGCTTGAAATCAAGACCTTTTAGGATCTCTGTAGGGTCTCAATATTTCAATAGCTTTCTCTACAGAGCTTGGTGCATGCATTAAAATAGTTCAAAATATTTAGTACTATTTCCAGAGAGTTCAGCTCTACATAAAACATTCTTACCTGCTCTTCTGTGTTAGTGTATAATTTTTCAGTTTACTTTAGCATTCCCTTTTCCCCATCCTAAACACCAAAATTACACTTTCTTCAAAGGTGGTTTGACGTACAAGAAAGTTTGATTTGAGGTAAGTTCCTGGGAGAAGCCAGAAAACACGAATATAAAGAAGAGAGAAAGAGTTTAATCCTAAATTACATTTCTTGGGAAAGGGGAGAGAAAAGGGGAGGCATCATGTGAACGACTGGCTGCTTCCCACACACCATTAACAGGTTCTGGTTCTTTATTAAAACATCTGGGAATTGTTTTCAGTTTGTGTCTGCAGCCTGGAGAGATTATGTTCACCAGCACCTGCCAAAAATCCTCGTGGAGCAGAACTCACTATTTATTAACAAACATAAAGGGAAGCACTGATGTGCAGAGCAGTTCTGCCACAGAAAACACTGGTTAAATGATGCAGGAAATTAAAGGAGGAAGGTAAGGAACAGATCCTGCAATGAATCTCTCTGAATGATCTGCAGATCTCTTTGAGAAGTCAACGTGCTTCACATGCAGTCATCGAGAGCTGCATGGACTCTCCTGGTACCTGTCAGAGTTTAGAAGTGTCCTCACATTCTGGTCAGTCAGAGCAGAGCAGTGGACAACCAGAATAACCCCTGAGCAAACACACAGGCCAAAAATAAATCCTGGAGTTTACCACTACTTACTTTCAATAGGGAACATATGGAGACAGATCTGCTCTTCCTTTTTTGCACTGAAACATTCCTTGGAGGAAGTTGTGGCTGTGCAATCCAAGTTATGAGCAAAAGGTAACTTGTATAGATTTTTTTTTCTCCTACAATTCTTAACAGGTTTCTGCATTTTTTGGAAGGGGTGTTGACAGAATCCTCAAATGGGTTACAGTGCCAGAGAACAAAAAGGGAACTGTGATCTTTTATTGAAGAACTGAAAGCCTAAATTCAAAGACAATTCCAGCTTTAAAGAATTGTAATGCAGGAGATGTAATTTTCACTTGTCAAGGTGTATTTCCTTTTTTGAAGCCCTGCTTGGTTTATTCTGGCTGGCTGCAGAGCAGAATACAGTGCTTGATGCTCCAATATATTCCAATGAACCAAAGAATTTGCTAGATCTAGTCAATAATTATATTTCTGTAGTGTTTGAAATCCTGCCCCATACTTAGGGCTTTTATGATCAAATACCTGACTTGTCCAACTCCACATGCAAGAACACCTCTGAAACAGGAGCTGTTCAAACCAAGTCTTCTCTAAAAGAATTGAGAGAAACAGGAACTTTTAGGATGAAGTCCTAGTTCCAGTAACATCAACATCCTTCTTTGGCCTGCCTAACAGTGGCAACCACGTTATATCTGCAAAACACTTATCAGATAGGTGCAGTTAAACCAATTTACCTCACAATCACCTCCCAAATCACCTTTCCACTAGGAAATGGCACTCCTGTAACAGCCATTAAGGAAATACTTCTGTGACATACATGTGTGTGTAGGTTGTACACACAGAGCTCTGGATGAAGCTTAAAAATGGAGACAATTTGTTCCTAATGGAACAATGGCAAGACTTTCACTACTTTTTTTAAAATAAGCTAGACAAGTAAGAAGAAATTAAATATCTGACGCAATAACAGGACTGTGCAAGGGAGGGAAAAGTGACATATTACCACATTACCATTTGGAGAGACATCTGTACTTTGCTGCCAAAACTCCTGAGGATTCTTAATTGATAAATTTACACACCACAGTTCAAAGCTCACATGCCTAAATCACCAGTTACAGACTTTAGGACTACAAGTCATAAGTGCTGGCTTGGACATATGTCTCTTTGAGTTATCTTCTTTGGGATTTTGATATTCGGATTTGAATGTTACCACCACCATCCCAAATGCCTCTGATCAGCATAAAGCTAATTATATGCTGCTATTAAAGGAGATTATATTAGACACTGACAGTTGGAAAGGCCTAATGACCAGATGGATAGAAAAATAAGAAATCAAGCCATGTTGTTCTGTAATAAATTTGCCAGAATTTTTATAGACGTTTTTATCATCAGCTTCATTATTTCATCCTGCCATTAAAAAAAAAAAAACACAAAAAAACCCAAAAAAACCCCAAACCAACCAACAAATAAAAACCCCGAAATCTAAACCTCGAACACAACTGGGAAAAAAGTCAAGCTAGAAAATGCAATTAAATTTATACTGTCAGCAAAATCCATCATTAATCATGCAGGTCAGAACCGTTCAAAAGGTGCAGATTGTTCTGAACATCCAACAATTTGCAAACCACAACCTAAAAGAACAGAACAAAACAAACATGTATTTGTGGCATGTGTGCAAATCCTCTGACAGGGGGTACTGAGAATGGAGCTGTTCCCATCAGGGAGAATAATTTATTTCCTCCGAGTGCTGCCAGACTAGGATGACCAAGGTGAGTAAGAGAAGTTGAAATGGACTTCTGGCAGTCATTTAGTTCAACCCTGGACTTAAAAGAGAGAGAAATTAAAGGTTACTGCTCAGGGCTTTCAGTGATTTTGCGTTTCATAAATTGTGATTCACAAATTTCAGTCAAACCGGTATTTTTGCACCTCTTAACAGAAGTCAAAAAAGAAAGAGAAAGGCAAACCCAAATTCTCCTTTTCAGACAGTAAAGAGCCATTTAGACAAGCTAAATTTTGACTCTGCACTGCCTTTTAAGACAACATCTAACCTACCAGTAAAATCAACAAACCACTTTGGCAATAATGTAACCCCAGGCATACGGTGAAAAATACATAGGAAGGAGGGGTTTTTTCTCATAACCTAAAAAGCTCAAAAGCTGAAAGCCTAGGCTAGCCCACAACTCAGAAAAGCTTTAGTGTAAGAAAGAAATTAAATTAATTATTAGTGCAAAGAATATACCAGCATGTTTCCAAAAGGTAACTGCTCAGGTTTTTTCTAGCCAAGCTCAGTTCTCATATTTTACATTCCTTCTCTGTCTGGTCAGTGGCACTTCCTACATTTGTGAATCAGAGATCAAAATCCCTGTGACTTGTGTAAACTCGACCTTTAGACCCCCTTTCAGAATTCTGCAGTCCAACCTCTCACATGTAAATCAAGAAAAAACCCATCCACACAAACCCTCCACCTCACTTCAGTTCCATTTTTTCCCCATGATGGCGAAAAGTCTCCCCCACCCTCCTGTTCTTATCACCATCACCACAATCCATAATCTCTAGTACTTTGTATTATACTCACAATAAGCTGGTTTGGAGATTGATTAATAATCGAAGCAGAGTTGAGGCGTTTAATCAATCTGAACAACAGATTATTGCTTTGTGTACCACAAAGAAAGACAGATTATCCTTTTATTATTGATTCGAGCAGCGGCGCTCCTGCCAGCTCTATGGCCTTTATTTCTAAATATTTTTGCTCAGCAAGTTTTCAACTTGCACCAGTCTTAAAGACAAAAAAAACATTTGTTGGGGCTTTATACATATCGAGCAGCTTTCTACCACAATCCTCCTGCTTTTACTGGATGATATAGTAGGTGCAGCACACATGAACCTATTTACAATGCCTTCCTCCCTCACAGCAAATACCCATAGCACACTCACACCTTCCACAATCTCTTCCATCTTCCCTTTGTTCAGCTAAAATTGCTTCCATCTTTACTCCTAACACACCTCCAGAGCAGTGGTTATATTAACAGATAAGCACACAAGTTGCATCATTTTCCAAAAGGATAGCTTGGCACTGGATTGCCCAGATGGGACAAGAACAATCCAAATAATTAATTCAAAAATGAAAACCAGCTTGAGTTGAGCACAGATACACAAATTCACCCACACACATCACTCCAAATGATCAAATATCAGCATATACAAAAGTCTTTGCGGTCTTTAGATTGAAATTACTGTTAAAAAACTTCAAAATGCAACAAAATCTCCCAGCAATGTGAAAGGAGAAAAAGGAGACCCTCACTTCCATGCCCACAGAACAGGACTAAATTGGTGACTTTTCCCTGCTGCCAGGGAAATGAATTAGACATAGGCAACTCTTCACTGTAAGTTAGTGAAGAACTGCATCACACCACTCTAATGAAATAGTTTCTGGTACTTGCATTGAGATTTTTAAGCAGAGATGAAGATTTAAGAGAGAGTTCAATGGATTAGATGACCTCCTCCTTCAGCCCAGTTTTTTTCTGATTGTGTAAATGCTTTCAAATGAATTATTTACAGGCATTGCGCTAGAGATAGGATTTGTTTATTCGCAGATTTACCAGAATGAAATCAATTTTCCATGAAACATTTGTGTTAAGAATTTGCTCTTTAACCTTAACTTGAAGGAGAAAACTATTATTCTCTGTTCCAAATCTCTGAGTGATGAGCCAAGATGCTAATGCAAAACTGAGACAACAGTGCCAATGCAATTTTTCATTGCTGTGACTGAGACCTTTTGCTGTGTTGACATCAGCACACAAACACTCCAGTCTCTAAAACTGCAACATCTCCTTTCCAGCTGAGCTCCCACTCTTCAGAGTAAAAACATTCTTCATATTTCTTTGGGGAGTTAAAGAAATGTACTGGTTTAATCCTGCCTGTTTGCATGGTGTCCATTTGCTTTTCAGAGACCTTTTCTCTTTGGGAGTGACCTGTGAGGATTTATTACTCCTGAGGTGCAGCTTCAGCCCAAATAACACAGAGACCTCCTCATGGGCCTGATTCTCCCTCTGTAACTGCAGCCCCAAGGTGTAACTCATTTAAAAGACCATGATACTTATGGATTAAGCAAAACAGTACTAAAAAACTGATACACCTGTAAATAATAAGGCAGCTAATAAACCCACAGCCAGTATTAATGGAGTATTCTGTCATTTAGTGCACTGCTACACACAATTATAAAGTCACTGTGCATCACTCTTACATATTACAAATCATGGAATCCAGAAGGTTCAAAGAGCACTTAAAGATCATCTGGTCCAACCATAACCCAGCACCACCACAATCACCCCTGAACTGTAACCCCAAGTGCCACACCCAGACTAAAATGTCACACCAAACCAAAAGAAACCAGTTTTGAGTAGATAATCATCTTCTAACAAGAAAGAAGCTGAAGCACGTTCTTGGCCAAGGACATTATAGTTAAAGGATTATGTATTAAGTTGGCCAAAAACCATAAGAATGTTTCAAACCATTTCTAACAGAGGAAGTATTCCCACCCAGTACATTTTTATATTTATTTCATAATCCTGCCAAAGCACACCCTGAGGAATTTCTCTCTTCTCTCCATTCTGGTTCAAACCCATCATGCAGTGAGGCCAGGCTCTCCCTGTAGACAGTGTCTTTTCCCTTAGAAGAGAAAATGATTCATCTTAAATTGCTCTTTGTGCAATGCCTGGCTAGTTTCAGGTTCCTTTTATTTAAAATTCACCTCTATACCTGACCACAGCCATTCATTAGATATTTATCCACTTCTTATTCTTGAACAGCAGATGGATTCACATTAAAATGGACAGAACCAGGACAGTTTGTTCTGAGTGTTACATTCCAAGAGAAGGACACAGGGGCAGGCCTCCAGGGTTACAGCTGTTCCAGGGAAACAAACGACTAACAAGATGCCAGAAACACTGTCATTTCTGCTTTCTTCTGCTGGGAAAGGAAGTCACAACGTGGTGCTGAGAGCTTGCAGCTTGGGAGGGGACTGTGCCTTTCCCTTCCTGGGAAAGGTGGGGTAAAACACACACCTCTCAGCAGGCACCAGGAAAATTCCCATTGACCACACCAGGCTCTGTGCAGTCTGCTGCTGTTTCTAAAATGAAAAACTTGACTGAAACCAGGCCTGGAGCAAAGACCTGCCCTAAAAGGATGCAGGAAAAGAAGTAGAAGACAGAGGGGAAGATTTGTTGTGCCCTCTCTCATATATTTTGAGGATCTTTCTAGCAGGAAAGAGCTGAACAGACACATCTCGAAGTTCTGGCCACATCAGATTCTGGCTGTGTGGGCATTACCAGGATTAAATGGTGACAACAGCACTATCTTTATGCTTCCAATCCAAGGTTACAAATACAGATTGGTTTTATTCAGCATTATATCTAAACAGGGAGGAGGAATTGATAAAGTGTTCACAGTAAAGGACGGTATTTTGATCAGTGTCCCTCTGGATTTATGGCAGTGACTCCTACTCAACTCTCATTTGTCACTAATCCAAATGAACAGCCCGATTTATCCATTACTTCTGTAATATCTATTTGTTCCCCGTTGTCCAAGGCAGATAGGTTTGACTTGCACATTTTTCACCCCATCCCTCCAAATATCATAAAAGCTACAGTTGTGATATGCAAAATTCTAGTTTAGTCATGTTGCTCAAAACAATCAAAACAGTGAAATAGGAAGGTTTTATATGTATATTAAGTAACAAGGCCACAAAAGACATATTTTCTACAAAATAAACCATTTTTTTCCTGTCAGATCTTCATACAAATGATGCTGTTAATTCTGATGTTAATATTATTAAGAACCTTTAGGTCAGAAGTAGCTCATATTTTCAGGTAATCTCATACTGTGAAGAAGTTATCTGGTTCACTAAAAACTGATGGATGGGGCCAGGAGGGAGGGAGGAGTTCCCATTTACCCCATGACTATTTTTCTGAAATGGTGGAACTGGTAGAAGATTACAGAGGTGACATCACTGACAAACACCACAGATCCCTGCTGCTAAAAGGTTTAGGTATGACCCTGCTTTAGGCATAGCAAATTTTGATTCTATTATCATTTTAATCTGGACTACTGCAGGGACCTCTGCCTAGGGATGGCAACAGTATTGAAGTACTACTTACAACACTGAAGCAAGATTTGTTTGATCATTAATGCACAAAGAGAATTTTCATCGTTGTGTAAAGTCGAGAATGCTCAATATACAGAAGCATGGATAACAAACTAATCCTATAAACAATGGACTTTTCTGCTCCCAGAACTTTGATTGGCCAAGTCCACTCACTGAGTATCTGTAAGACTATTGGCATCCTTTTGGAAATTGGAATTGGTTATTTTCTCCCAGTGCTGGTCTAAATCTGCTTTTAAACTGATTTGTTTTTTTGTTCAATCTTTTCTTTGGGTCTCCAACCTCTAACAATCACCTTTTCACCCACTCTCTTCCTTCAGCAGTCACATTTTTCACCTGTGGTTCTGTTTATTGGCAGCTTTAGGAATCTGTCTGGCAAGCATTTTTCAGACAAAAGCACTCATTACTCCAGATCAGCTGGAAGCTGCATGGATTAACTTAGCACAATAGTGAAATCAAGTCAACAAACCTCCAGAAAGGCATGCTAACATTAAATCAAATTCTGTTCCATATTGCCCATATTGCCACAGCTTCTGCCTGGCTCAGGGCTGGCCTGGCAGACATTCCTGTCTGCCTGAAAAACGCAGGAGAACAGATTTATCTGCTCTTCAGTAACTGCAACCACCTCCAGAAGCTACTGGTACCAGACTTGCAAGACCAAAAAACTTGAAAGACAGACAAAAGAAAGATTTCTTAAAACAGTTACTTAAAATACACATTTCCTCCTGTCAGGGGCGTGTTGTCACGANAATAAATGGAAGGGAAATTCCCACTGAATGTCCCTTTCAACTGAAAGCAAGGTGAGAAAAACAAAACTCTGTGGGCAGGAAAACTGACTTTTTAAGGTCCTCACAGAAGGGTAAGTATAAAAAAAATAATTTGTGATGCCNTATTGCCACAGCTTCTGCCTGGCTCAGGGCTGGCCTGGCAGACATTCCTGTCTGCCTGAAAAACGCAGGAGAACAGATTTATCTGCTCTTCAGTAACTGCAACCACCTCCAGAAGCTACTGGTACCAGACTTGCAAGACCAAAAAACTTGAAAGACAGACAAAAGAAAGATTTCTTAAAACAGTTACTTAAAATACACATTTCCTCCTGTCAGGGGCGTGTTGTCACGACCATTTTCATTTGTGTGAGGAGAACTCTTTGGAAGCAGATCTCCTGCTCAGAGCAGAGCTCTCTGCTGACACGGGCTGCTCTGCACTGACTCTGCCTGGCTGCTAATCCAAACAGGCATTTGTTCTCAGGAGCCTCAACACTCATCTCTCAGAACCCCCAGGCAAAAAAAACCAAAACCAAACTGGTTTATGGGGTGTTCCATGTTTTGGCAATTTGTTTCCACTATATATTTGGACACTGCTTTGAGCAGCTGCACTGGAGGATGTGGGAAAGGGAAAAAATACTATTTAAAAAAAGGGTCATGTTTCCAGTTGCCGTAACCCTTTCAAATGTCTGAATATTTTGTGGGGGTTTTTTTTGTTTTNGGAAACAGGTTCTCAGTTTAAACTATGAGACTGCTTAATAAACTAATTTAAAATATCTAATAAATTCAAGAGATAGAAAAAATACTCCAGGTCTTTACTGAATCAGGAAAAATTCTAGAGGAATGTTACTGTTAGCAGGAACATATGCTTACTTACCTGGAAGTTTTTTGTTATCTTGACCCCTTTTCCCTCTCCAAATCAAACAGATCTGCAGAAGAGTCTCTTGAAGAAAGTACTGGGGAAAAAAAAAAAATCACCATTTTTTATGTAGTCAATAAAGTCNTGATGCCCATGGTGTTTTGTGTATGAGTATTTTCAACATTTCTCATCCACCTCCAAGAGATGTTAGCCTCAGGACCTGCATGCCAGGGATAGTGGTAGAAAAAGCAGCACAATACAGAGCTGAAGAGCAGATTATGGCCAGTAACACCAGCAGGAACATCAGCAAAAAACAGAGGTCAAATTGCAGCCCAAATGACCAGTGTGTGAGAGTTTTATTTTGAGGTCCCATTCCATCTATCAACCCTTCTAAGTGTGCAGTGCAGGTAAGGCCAGACCTAGCCACGTGGACACACTGCAGTTGATTTCCCTACTTACCAAGCACAAACGGAGATCTGCTTCATCACCCAACAAACCACTACAGAAAATCCTGAGGGAAGAGAAAATACAGCCTGGGTGCTGATGGTGGTGGGAAGGTCTTTCACAACACCCTTTTTTCCCCCTCTCTGCCTATCACAACACCAGCATAAAAGGAAAAGAACAAATCTTCACATGAGGTTTTAGAGCATCTTTTGCTTAGGCAACGCCTCAAACACTTGCACATCTCACGGTTTTAAGAAGCTGAGTGCTGTGGGATGCACAGGTTACAGCTCCACCAAACCTGCCAGCGCTGGAAAGGAATTCAAAAGCTCTGGGCAAAAAGATGCAGCACAGCAAGACAGAGCTGGCAGCCTTTAACAAGCTGTGTGCCAGCATGCCAACGTCAGCCTGTGAGTCAGCTGTGTGCCCTGTGCTCCCTGATCAGAGTGACAGCGTGGGGACCACAGCCATGCCACTGCTCCTGCCCTGTGCACCCCCAGCAGCTGCCCTGGGTTCCCCATCTCAGCCCCTGCTGCACCAGGCACAGACAAAGAAATTGCACCACAGGTTCTGTGCTCACACAGCCCGGCACAGCCAGTGTGTCACTTGTCACTCACAGAGCAGAGGAACCGATGCCATCTGTGAGAGGAAATGAGCAGGGCAGGGAGACACAGCAGCCCTGACAAAACGGCACAGCCCTGCAGCTGGACAGAAAGCCAAGGAGGAAGGGCAGCCAGAGAGCCACAGCATCAGTTCCCTCTGAACTCCCAGGAAAACACAGTTTTTTATGTTCTACAGGAACCTCACCTGGTAAACCTGCTGTGCACACCTGCACTTTGATGGGAGTTTTATTCTATCTGCTGAACACCTGCACATGTAGGACTGTTTGTGCCTGAAGGCCCTGTGGTAGCAGGATGTCTTTGAAAAAATTAAAATATCACTAAGCTAATTCACATTCATGTGAACGCTCACTAAGTAGAATTAAACTGATTTCAAAAGATACTATTAATAGTTGACAAATCAAATCAAGTATTTGCAACAGGCAAGCTTTCAGCATCTGGATTTTAGTTTACAAAATACTGTGTCCAAAATGAAAAATCTAGCACAATGTCCATACTCAAAGGTGTCCAAGTGAAAAACAAAAAATTCTGTTTATCATGGTGCTCTTTTGAATATATCTATTTTACACAATTTACAGTTGTTTTATACAACTTGCAGTAATTCCATACATATTAGGAGCAGTATAAGCTTTAGAATCCAGATATACACTAGCTTTCAAAAGTGTGAAAGCAGTACATTTTCCAATGAATACATATTTTATTCATACAAACAAGTGTTTCATGATACCCAACAACATCTGGTATAAAACCTGCTTCATGGTGATGGAGGAAAGTGTGTGTTTTCTTTATTAAACCCCCTAAAACCACGCTGCCAAATAGCCTTCAGATTGACAACAGATGCTGATCTGGAAAGGGGCTGATCCCCACCTTGGTTTGGAACCAACAGAAAGCTGCATCTTTGACCTCCACCTCCCAGGCACTCCAAACCTCTTAAGTTAATTTCTCACTCTAACAAGGCCTGGTGCACATATTCCCAAGAGGAAATAAAGCATAAGGCTTTTTAAGGATATTGCTGGTGTAGTAATGCACAGTTCTTAGGTCAGAGGTAACTGCAATTTGAATTATACTGAGTTAAGCTGCTAAAGGAGACGTCAGTAACAGATGGTGATTTCTAAAGGTGAGGGTTTAAATTCCTAAATCATTCATCACCAGCAAGCTGTAAAAAAAAAAAAAAAAAAAAAAAAAAAAAAAAAACCAACCGTGAAGCACAGCATGTTTTAGCAAAATCTTACCACCAGCTCAGCAGACAAAAGTTTGCATGAATGCTCCTCAGTGATGCACACACACATTCACATCAGGTGGGCAGGGACTGTAAAATCAATTCCTGCTTGTTGCACAGAGATTTGATGAGTCGCTCAATACCCTGAGCGTGGATCAGATTGCACTGCTTGATGTTGTAAAGATATTTCTTCTCTCCTTTCTGTCAGATGGCATTATTGATTCAGTTTACCCGGTTCTTACAGAAGCACTGAAGAAGTGCTCCCATCCACCTGTGCCACTTGAGCTCCTGTCTGCAGTTACAGATCTCTAAAAGGTACAAATCGATGCTTCTATCATGACAATGAGAAAACGACTGAAAAGTAAATAACCTGTTTGTTTGCTCTAACAGGATTTAATGGCGCACACCCAGCTTCCATGTCTGATTATGAGGAGCTTGAGACAGTCACTATTTTTCTTTTTTTGATTCTCCTATCTAACCATTTCAAACAATGAAACTACAGATCCTACACATCTGAATGGCTTGGTCACCACAGGTGATTAAATCACCACAGGTGTACCGAGTTGCTGATCCTCTGCCAGCCCCTAAGCCAGGTGTGTTCCACGTGCCAGACACAGTCACCCTGCAGGGGACACGGGTGACCTCAGCCAGGGGAGCGTGCAACACACCCAGAGAAGCAGGAACACCGTGCCTGCCATCCCTCCACAGCACAATTCCCTCTCCCACCTTGCTGCCCTCCTCCACCCCAGCCTGGGTTGATGATTTCCCAAGCAGATTGCTGCTGCTGGTAGCTAGATAAATTATAGCCAGCAGAGAGCAGGAAGTTTGGCATCACTGCCATGGTGAAAAGCTGGAACCTCAGGAAACAACATTATATATAACTTTACCCTGCATCTAAAAAAAANCACTGCATCTAAAAAAAAAAAACACCCTAAATTTCTGAGGTTTGCTTTACAAAGCAAGCTAACAGTTTCCTTTCTTACGCCTGAAGCTTTGCAATCACTCTGTTTTTGAACTGTATTTTTTCATTAGTCTTATGCTTCCAAATATAATCTATTATTTGGCAGCAAAGGCAGCAAAACATTTGTTCTCTCTCCGTACAACTGCAACCAATTGGATTTTAAAAAATGGTATTGGCTCTCCAGCAGTCCTCTATCATGTTGATTTTTCCATGGAAACAGTGTTATATTTTTTTCCTTTGGGGGGGTGGGTGGCACTGAGAACAGGATGCTGAAATGCATTTCCACTGTTCTCTGCTTTTCCAGTTCTCATCCCTCCACACGTCAGTCACAGGGATTAGACCAGACTCCCCAGCTGCATACTAGGAACCTGAAACTTTTTAAAAGTATATTTGTATAAAACAATCTTTTGTCTTTTCATTCTCAGGTGTGCAAGCATAAAAAAAAGGCCAAACTCTGTCATTAGACTGAAAGAGGACACTTGACACATCACAGAACGACCCAACCACTCGGTGCCTGGAGCCTTAAAACTGTAACTCCTCAACACACTGGAATACCTGCAATGCCAAATGCATGTTTTGTTTCAAATTAAGATCTCATCATCGGGTATTACTGAGTGAAAATGAAAATAACCTAAAAATCCAGAAGAGGTTAGGTAGCAGATGAGGGGACAAGCTCTCATCTGACCCCCCACCAGTTAAGACTTTTGCAGGAGTGAGGGCAGGGGAGGTGGGGAGGGAATTCCTCCCTTCAGAATTGCAGTTTACCTCTGCAAAACACGAGGAAAATAACACAAAGCACAACTTTGGAGAGAATCAAACACAAGCACCTTGATTGAGCCAAGTGTTCCAGAGCTGTAGGACTCGTTTATCCAACACAAAAATTGTCTTCTGTTTTAACATTAGGAAGGGAAAAAGAAAACTCACACAAAACCACACTAACTGCAATCACTGCTTGGTAAGAGAGTTTATCCCACAAGTGTGGAACAAATCAGGAATGCTGTTGTTGGTCTTCGGCCTCTCATAAAAGTACTGACTTGACAAACTCAGCAGGTTTCTGAAAATTTTGTGAGGTTTCCTAGACAAAACCCATTATACTCGAATGAGTTCCATGATTTATGTAGGATGTGGGAGAGAGACTGTGATGCTAAATGAAGTTGTATTCTGCTGCTCCAGAATCCACCTCAGTAACTGTCATTGATTCTTCTGTTCAACTTCATCAATATTTAAGCTACTCAACTTTGACAAACATTTCATAATGTAGTTTCTGGTAATTGTTCTCCTTATCTATAATAAATTTTCCTATATATTAAGTTTAATGAGCTATCCAAAGTACTCCCACCAGCTCAAAAACACTAACACAAGCACGATTTGACAATATGATTATTTATCAGTCCATGGGATAAAAAATTAAAAATGCATATGGATGAAATGTGTGTTATCATTTTGAGGATTTAAAGACAAAACAAAGTTAAAATAAATAATTTGAACAACACAAAAGAACAGACGCAGATCAGAGAAAATACTCTCAGGGCATCAATGAGTAATTTATCAAAATAGCACATAATAAATGAAGCTCAAATCAGAAGAGTGCCTGAGCAGTCTCCCTCCTAAATTCATAACCAGTACAGGTCTGTGAGGCATCTATGCAAAAAAAGGCTTTGGCATAAGGAGACAACTTCCCCTGGGCCTTCCCCCTCATCTGCTGTCCCGTAAAGTCAAAATAAGTTTTTGCTGCTGTCATCTCCTATTAGCACTGCAAGTCAACAGAGACTTTGTTTTGTTGTGCAAGTAGACAGATTGCCTAAATTTCAACCAGTTGGGCCAGGACAAGCCATCAGTTTGGCATTAATGCAACTAAAAGCTATCTTTGCTTGACAAGATTATGTATCAGCCACTCCCCAGTGACTTTTCAGTCCAGGCAACTGGAGGAGTATTAAAAAAACCAAAACAATCATCCAAATCAACGCAGCACTCCAGATACAGTTATTTTAGTGGCTGACCCTGTGAAAAGAAGCCTGTAACAACATCTTCAAAGTCACTTTGAGGAGCACGAGCTGATGTCAGATTTCATCTTTGCTGAAGCAAGGGTGACTCACAGCAGATGCCTCATAACCAAGTCTTGGCACAACTCTGCTGGGTCCATATGTATCCCATGACTGGCTTAAAGGTTTTAAAGTGTGGATAACCACAAGGTAGAATTCATCATCATCATCCTAGCTTGGAATAAAATGTCAAGGCTTGAAGGGCTTTCTTTGCCTTACACTCTCCAGCAGTGTGACAAAACCACAGGACAGGGTTTCATTAAAATTAAGTTACTGTACTGTTTGACAACTTCACACAGTTAAGAATATACAGTTACAACCTTTTCCCTGGGCTCTTTTCTTCAACTGCCATTTTTTGATTGCTCTGTGTCATGAAGCACTTCCCAAAGATCACTGTCTAACTTGCACAACTCAAATCACTCTGCTTTTTGACCTTGCTTCATGCCCCACAGTAGAAACACACCTTAATTCCAATAATCATGCTGTGTTTATATTCTGAAGTGACAGACCTCAAATGGCAATCAGATCCTCACAGCGTTTTTCAAAAAAGTTCGTATTTTCTGATGACTTTCCCTGCTTTGCCTGCAGTCCCCATCCTTCACCCCATTCCCCAGCACACAGAAACTCTTGTGCCCCATCTCCCAGGACAGCATGAGGCACCCAACGAGGTGACAGTGCCAGGCAATTGTCCTCCCCATACCTGTCAACGAGGTCATAAGTAAATGTTACTGAACAGTCAGCAAGCACTTCTTTGCTATTCCAGGCCCTCCAAAATAAATCAAATCTATCTCACGTGCAATTTCTACAGAAAACCAACACGCCCCCAGCACCCTCAGTTTTGGACTTGCCCAATACAGAAATTCCTTGTGGCTCTCACTGCTGACACTTGGTTTGCAATCTCAGCTGTGGCTTTTTTCGAGTAACAAGCCCCAGTTGTTCACTTGCACTTCTATTTCACATCCTCAGGGTTGACTTAATAGAAGCAAATCCAAAGTAGATTCATGTCTACCAACTGTACAGATTTGGCATAACAGAATCACAGAATGGCCTGGTTTAGAAGGGACCTGAAAGATCATCTTGTTACTTACAAAAATCAACATAAAACAAGGCAATAAACTTCATGTTTACCCAGCCACCAGTTCTGTACTCTTTATTACTACAGACTGCCTTGCCTTCCAGTTTCCTCCTACACAAATACTTGAATGGGGATTAGAATATGAAATTCAGCCATATCAGGAGAAAGAACATCCTGACTCTGATCTTCCTGCAAAGCCCTGGATGTTCTAGAGAGCTCCACACTGTGCCCAGAAGGATAATTAATTCTCAGAACATTTATACCAAACAAGAGCTGTTTAAAAATAAATAAACAAGAATCAAAGTGGGTTCCAAGTAAAATCTTCTCCACTGGTTTCTTATTATTTGTACATCTGTGGGGCACTTCTGAAGAAATGTTGCTTTAGAAACATAGTTTAGCTATGGAAGGATCCATTCAAATTACAATTAAAATTGTTATAACAGTTCAAGGACCAGAGTAACCACTGTTAATTCATACATTTTTCTAGATTGTTGCATGAAAGTTCACCCAAGTGTTATTGAACTTGATTTAAAATAGAAATATTTTAATAATTTACTTTATTTCAGTAGGGAAAAAAAATCATTTTTGATAAAGCAGCAACTTACAGAAATTTAAGCTGCTCATAGCTTCAAGCAATCACATGAATATATTCAAGCACATGACCAGCCTTCGTTGTATAACAAGCTCCACAGAGGTTGTTATTAGTCACAGATAATAATTCCCACTGTTACAGAAAATCTGTGCTCAAAATAGTACCTCCCAAGGAAAAAATTCATTGCAAAGGCAATAAAGCTTGGTACGACAATCTTCAAGTTGGGGAATTGGGAAGGAAAATTGAGAGCTTGCACAAAATCATCTGTCATTTCAGGAAAAGCAGCAAAGCAATCAGATCTTCTAAATTATGTTGCAGACAACACACTAGAGTAGGGGGAATATACCTCCTGTGAACTACAGAAAAATGAGTGTATTTACCTTTTTAAGTTAGTTCAATTATAAAACTATAGGTTTAAGCTCACTCAGAGTATCACTGGGCTCCAGTTTTTGGCTCTAGGAAGTGTGAAATTGATTTCACAGCTTAGATGAAGGAAAATTTTAACGGGATACACTGGACAGATTCAGAAGGGAAATCAACACGTTAGATAGCAGATTCATCACTTCTTAGCAACAGGAACAACGTTAAGTGTGTCATCTTAGCTCCACCGTGCTCTTATCAGTATGCTTTAATGTGTGACGTCTCATTAGCAGAACAACAACAAGCTTCCCAGGAAGGAAGAGGCACATTAAGTATCTGCTACAGAGGAGTAAAAAGAATACAAACAAGAACATTCCACTGCTGATAATTTTAACTTGCCGAACTGAAGCAAACAAACATGTTTGATGGAGCTGCCGTCAGTGGACAGATGTTACTCTGTTAGAGAATACAGAATTTGAGCAGTCAGTTTCCAATGCAGGTCAAGAGCAAATTCCTCAGAATTCCCACCCTGAGCAGATCTAGGAAACAAATACAAGCATAAAAAAAAGAGAGAGGAACTTACTTATTCGTATGTTTCCTTCCTTTAAATCCAAGGAAATTATCTAGATATGTACTAAGGACACAAACCAAAGGAGGATACGTTCTCAAGGAGAAAGACCTAAATCTCTGCTATTAAAAAAGTATTTAGCTGCATCTATGACCAGCTCACTTTCAGAGATCTCCATGTGATCCAGTAAGAAACATTCTTCTGACAGAAAAGCAAGCAGCCACGTACCAGAACAGCTGGTGAGCCCTGGGGCTGGTTCCCTGGGGTGATTTCTGGAGCAAGTGATGCTTTTACCTGAACTGTTGGGACAGCAGGTGCTGCATTAAAAAAACCCCAAATGGCTGACATGGAGAACATTATCCACACTGCTGTCAGACTCAAAGCACTGCAACTGCAACAACTGCATTTATCATTCCTGACTGTGGCCATGGAAAAGGTGTCAAATACGCCACATATCCCAGAGTATTTGCTATTTTACTGCGTTTAGCTCACAGGAGTGAGAACTGTACCTCCTGAGCATTCCCACCGGCAGACACATCTAAATCACTGCAAGCATTTAAGTACTTTAATCTGGATTCCTTTTGGATTGAACTAAACCAGAGGGTGTGCTCAATTAACCCATCTGATGCACCCTCACTGCTGCAAGGTTTTTGAACCTACAGGACCCAGAACTAGTTTTAAGTTTTACTGCCTTCCCACCTCAAATGCAGAGACATCAGCTGCAGTGTCTCACTGCACAGAGCTGTGCCCACTTCACCACAATAGCTGCTGATGGTCACAGTCAAAGTTTGATTGTCTCCTGGAACATCTCCAGAATTGAATTTACTTGTTGAGAACCTTGGCAAAATTTCTGAAAAAAAGGGAGAAAGAAAGGGAGAAAGAAAGGGAGAAAGAAAGGGAGAAAGAAAGGGAGAAAGAAAGGGAGAAAGAAAGAAAGGGAGAAAGAAAGGGAGAAAGAAAGGGAGAAAGAAAGGGAGAAAGAAAGGGAAAAAGGGAAAAAGGGAGAGCAAAGCTGTTTGAGCAGACACAAAGTCCAGGATTTCAGGATTCAGCCATCTGGCTGGACCCCCTCAGTGCACCCACAGTGGATGCTAATAGAGTTAAAAGTAATGAAAATGCTTGTGATTAATCTGCTTCTTCCACTAATCTTGTGTGGCTAAGAAAAGTATTTGCTGTATTGTTCCACACTTACTGCATAAAGGTGGCACTTGGATGAAGGGTGGTGCCAAGACAGGAGCTGGTTTGCACCTCTGTGCTAATACCCATTTCCTTCACAGCTGAACCTTTTCACATTTAACTGGCTCAAATATGAAAGCTTCATTCTTGGAATTACAAACACCAACTTCTCCCGTGTTTTCAGGAAAGGATTACAGTATTTTCTTGACTTTAATTAGGTAAAATGAACCAAGTAAGTTTTTTCTCTGTTGTAAGTAAAACAATTCGACATTGAAATTTCAACCCAATTTAAAATTAATCCTCTTTCCCCATGTCATACTGAGGAAATAGTTGTAAGCCCCAAATGGCTTGCTTGGTCAAACTGAAGTATAAACCCTGATAATTCAGAGTTATCAACTGACCCTGTCACCAAAATACACCAATAATTAGGCAACTTTTATATTGCCACAAGAAGAAATGCACAGTCTTAAAAGGCTCTTCAATATACCTTAAATTTGGAAGCATTTTTATCAGTTCAGGTGAACTTCAGTTACAGAGATCTTGATCTTTTTCTGGACCTTTACTTTTTACTGTTACTTCCTTAGCAAAACATGACTTCTTGCCACTTGGGGGAAAAAAAAAAAGTTAGCTAGGTTTTATCAGTAATGCAGAATTACTCATTTCTTTGGATTCAATGCATTTGTTACGAGTTTCATCAAATGAACTTTTCTGAGATTCATGATGAGGATTTTTTATTATGTTTACAATTACTGAAATAGTTCAGTTTATTACTAGTGCTTGCTGTTGAAAGGCTGATATTTCAGTTTAACAGGTCTATCAGTTCTCAAGTTTGTAACACAAATATCAGAATATAATTTTAAGATTCATATTTTTGTACTTATTGGCTTTACGTAGCATTTTACAGCTTAAAAACACTGTGGTGCTTGAATCATGGGTTGCATATTCAGAATGCACTTATAAAACATGAACATAAAATAAAATAAATGGGACTATAATACTTTTTTTTATTAGGAATCAGATACCTCTTTCACCTCAACCTCATTAATTATCTTGGGTAATATTACTTGAATCATTGGCNTGATTGTACATATTTTTTATCTTTTCAATGTATGCATGGGCGTTTCCTTATTTTTGACCTGGTGGTGACAAAGGCATACCTATGGCATTCTTACACAGAATNAATATTACTTGAATCATTAGCAAAAAGATTTTCCAGTTGACTGGTCACACAGGAACATTTCACTGTCAGTCCTGGTGAAGATACTTTTAAAGAAGGATTTACTCATGTTTGCTTGGCATCAAAATTAGTGGGAAACTAGAGTATAACTGGAATTCTGAGTGCAGTAATCTACGAACATGATTATCATTTATACAACTTGAACTCCTGTGTCCCCTTTTTCCCACTATTCCTACCTGACAATCTGATTTTTCTCTCCCCTGGTGGCTCTTGTCCCCTCAGCCTGTTCTTGCTGAGCTGCCTGTGGGAAAGCAGAGACAAGTGCAAAGTGTCCCTGCACTGCAGCTCTGAACATGGAATNTATAGCAAAGGAATTGTGCTGAACCTCTAAATCTAAACCCACTCTCCTTCAGTTTAAGGCCATTCCTCTTCCTACTGTCACTCCAGACCTTTGTCCAAAGCCCCTCTCCATCCCTTCTGGAGCTCGTTCAGGCACTGGAAGGGTCTTCTCAGGTTTCCCCAGACCTCTCTCCTCTCCAGGCTGAGCAGCCCCAGCTCTCTCCTTTAGCTGATAAACCTGAAGTACTGTGCATGTGATTGTACATATTTTTTATCTTTTCAATGTATGCATGGGCGTTTCCTTATTTTTGACCTGGTGGTGACAAAGGCATACCTATGGCATTCTTACACAGAATTATCTAAACAGCAACTGTCCCTGTCCTAAACCCCAGCGGGCAGCATTAGACAGAATTAGGAGGAGCAGATCCTACCTCAAAACCATTTCATCCCCCAAGTGCCACCCACCTGTGCTGCCTGCTGGGAGCTCTGTCGTCACTGACAGTGACTCTGCTGTTCCCCCAGGGCAGTCCTCCAGCAGCTCGTGTCATTCACACCATAACTTAAAAGCCCCATTATAGTCGGAAGGAGCAAATGCTTGAAGTTCNCGGCCCACGACCGGAGCTGAGGGGAAACAGGAGAGGCAGGCAGGGCAGCAACAGGAGCGGCGGGAGGGGTCCAGGAGCAGCAAGAGAGGGAGNAACTTTTACAGGGTAAGGAGGAAAAAAAAAATAAAAAAAAAAATAAGAGAGGCTTGTCATCTGAGTGAATATTAATGATGGTTTTATGTATAATTTTGATTTCCCCAGATTTCTCAAGTAAATAATAGCAAGCACTGAGACATACTACAAATAAATGACAGAAACGATGAGTTTCTATAAAGAAGGAAATAGTGGCAATATTTCAGCGTTTTCAAGTTCCTGAAGGGAAATTTCAGGGAAGGAAAAAAAAAAAAAGGTCTGCTTCCAGGGGCAATCTCTGCAATCTCTGTACTCTGAATGCAATGCCTTTATATCTCGACAGTCCAATACTTTATTACCCTTGCCATGAATACTTTCTTAAAACATATATTCCTAACATCTGCCTAATTATAATTGACCATTTTATATCATTCTGGTTTTACAACTCCACTGCTTAAATGCAAATAGAAGCTAATGGCTTCCATTTTATGCAGCTTTTGAAAGCAACATCTGATCTCAGCCAATACAGAATTTCTATATTGCATTTTTATTTCACTCCACTATATGGAGCATTGCTTAGTATTTTTCAAGGTACTTTAATATCTTGCCTCTGTAGGCTCCTATTTTGTGGTTGTGGAAGAATTACAACAAAACTTGAGGAATGTGTAGGCTTTACAAATTATTTAAGCTTTGTGTTTCTGAATTACTGTCTCTTTGCACCAATCTTAAATTCTTTCAGTATTCTTAATGTAGAGAAATAGAGAAACCATTTCCTCTATTTTGCTGCTTTTGTCTCCATTAAATAAGTCTTTTTATTCATGTGCTTAAGATCTTCCTCACACCTAAATTAAATTCAATGAAGTCAATAATATTCATTATTCACACATTATTTTTATAGTACTTGTAGAATCAGTTCTTTTCCAATCTCTATTTGTTGAGTTTTTTGAGATATTAGACTGATTCCAAGCATGATGCTTCTTCTCACATTGGGAAACACCTTCCAATGCCAAGGTTAATCCATTCCTACAGCACCTACAAACACTGAAATTTTCATCAGGGGTCTGCTTAGCCCCTAAAAGGAAAGGCTGACATTTTGGGGATCGTTCACTGAAATTCACGTTTGGGTATATTTAAAGTAGCATTATGAATAGTAGCACTAAATTCAGTCCCAAACCTACCACAATCAGTAATGGAAGTGTCTTTATAGAGGAATAGCAAAATGTGAGACACAGTTTAAAAAAAAAAGAAATAGAGAAATTATAATGCTGTGAATGCTTTATCTCTGTCTAATGATTTAAAAATTTTCAGTCCAAGGACAACCAGCTGACCAGTGATGAGTCCTTTATCATTAAGAAAAACACAGTCTCCTGAGCAAACAGCTTCAACAATTTGCAAGGAATGGTTTAATTATGGTATCTTGCTTGTCAGATATAGTCTCAAATCACATTAATTATAACAAACACCACTGGTGACAGTTCTCACTTTCCTGAACTTGCTTTTCAANAGGGCTTCGACTGAACAGGAGTAGCGATAATTAAACAGGAAGAAACAGAACCATTCCAGCTTCACCAGAAAGACAGAGCACCTCGAGGGGTGCTAAAATAATCCTGGGTGACTACAGGTTTTCTCCCTGTCGTCTGAGGGAAACACTGATCCAAAGACCCCCATGGGGACAATGACCCCAAGGCCCACCTCAGGGACAGTGACCCAAAGGCCACCATCT
>VXBB01021497.1:0-11291 GCA_013399915.1 Illadopsis cleaveri
TCCTTGCGCCGCTTTCCTTGAGGCCTCCCCGCCCCGAGCGCCGCGGAAACACCGGAGGCCTCCCCTCGTCTCGGGGGGAAGATGAACCGCACCCCTTCTAGCCCCTTCCTCCGCCGGTCTGAGCCGCCGCCTCTCCCCGGGGAGCGCCAGCTGGGCCCCGTCCGGGTGACGCGGAGAGCCCACCGCAAGCCGAGGGAGGAGAATCGTTCCCCGCGCGCCACACTCGGACACACAAGGCTGTCGAAACGGAGCCTCCCCGGGTCTTTTCTGGGTGTTTTCCTCCTTCCTTCCCGCCCGTCGAAAGCTCAAGACCCATCTCGCTTCTCTCGCCACAAAGTCTCAGAAGTTAGATTAGAGGAACAGACGGGAAAGTCCCATTTTATTTATTATTATCTTTTAGGGAGGTCTTGGGAAGCGGGAGAGTTAACTGGATATTCATCGCGATACCACTGTATTATTTGTTGCCGTAATAATAAAACTCTGGGCCTACGATTCGACTCGAATCTTTTTCGGCTGTAAATGATCACGTCGGCTTGCATGGTGTGCGCACGGACCCACGGCGCTTTTTGAGTGTATGTGTGTGCTGGGGAAACAAAATGGATTATCGGCTGAAAAATAGGGGTTTTTTAGAAGGCCATACCACGTTGCAAGTGAATGCTAGGAAGAAACCCCACCAACTCCGTTTTCTTTTCGGGATGAATTTTTGCTAGGGTGAAATAATTTCACTTTTTAATATCCTCCCACTGGCGCGGGTGCTGTTCTCCTCCATGCTTTTCGCCCACAGCCTTGAACCCAGAGCCCTCCATCACTGAGCTATCAATAAACTTGACCTAAAGCAGCATTCGTCTCATCGTTAACGGCTCTCAGTCCTCACGTGTGTGCAAAAACAGCTACAAATACTCCCATCCTGAAAACTAATTTTTTTCCCCAGTTGCGTGTTGCTTTGTTTCGGGTCTGACAGCTCGGCGTATTTATTATCCTATTGTGCTTTCCATTGACGTTGTAGCATTGTTTTGCCCTCATGGCTACAAGCGCAGAGCAATCCCGGGACGTACATTGTTACCGAGCAAGCTTTTCCTTGCCTAGCGCAGAGCTGCCAGCCATGAGAAATAGCTCTTTGGCGCCCAAGGATATTTTTTCAAGGTGCTTTTTCCGTGCCATGAGCTGGGATACCTGAAATCTCTGTCATCCCCCTGCTAATTTGGCAGCATTTGGCCGCTTTTTTCCTTCATTGTAGCCAGTAAAATGTTCCCATTTTAACTTCGCATACTCCTTCCCGCATTTTTCCTCATGGCCAAAAGCAAATATTTATTCCATGCATATTTTCCCTTTTCTTTCAGGCTCCAGTTTTGAAACCTGCGGATTCCCGCGGCCAAACATTGCTTGACTGGCACGAGTTGGTTCGGATAGTTTCCCCCTGTTTTCTCGAGCCTGCTTCTGAAAATCGCTTTGCAGGACGAGGGAGGAGTAGTGGGTAGGGGAGGCAGCTCTATGGGGCAGTGGTGTTTTACATACGGGTTAGACACGGCTAGAGGCCAAGGTCAAGTTGAAAGTTGCAGTCTAGCCAATGCGAGAACTGTCATTCACAGCCCGAAGATCTGTCTGATTTGTTAAAAAGCGAATAGCCATGAGAACACTAATCTCTCCAGCTCTCCTCTACCCCCCTCCCCAGCCCGCCCCTACTCTCCAAACTCCCCTCACCCTCAGCCGCAGAGACTTTCCCACTTATCTGCCTCTACTTTTCAAGCTCCTTTCCATAAGGAGGGAGAAGTCATGTGAAACCGTAGCTTTTAGCCCCGGTACAAACTGTACGAGAAGTCTGTGTGGGGTGTCAGGGCGAGGGGCAAGGGGGAGCATCCGGTTTGCTGACTTCTGGTGGTTGTTATTTTGTTTTGTTTACCCTCCCGGGGCTGTTCCAGCCCCATGTGCTAAAAGAAGAAGGGGGAATAGATTGGAGAGCTTACTTTTCTCCCTTCTCCGCATCTCTTGCTCAGTCTGGAGGTCTATTTAATAATTATGGAAGAAGGCCATGCTTTCCCCTGATGATAAGAGCAGTTATACAAGAGTCCTCTTTCCTTGTTTGCCATGATGTGAGAAGGATTTCAGGAACGGGACTGTTTCCTCAAAATAGGCAAAAATTACATCTGCGGGGTGCCTATGCACCATCAGAAAAATAGTGTTATCGGACATGGGACTCCACGCTTTACCTTCCTAATTTAAATGACTTTTAATAAATTATTGACACCGAGAGAGGAGAAAAGCCTCGTCAGCTATTTTTGATGTCCCCGATACCAAATTTTCATTCCTCACCTATAATTTCTTCCTGCCTTAATGGATATCTGCCATTAAATATTAGAAAGGAACCATGAGGACGGAAGGCATCGGGCAGAACAGATGTTCTTCGAAAATCGTGGACCTTGTAATCAACACCAAGGACAAAAATACTCCCGAGTCTACCCCCCTTGCCTTGAACATATCCCATTCCCTACCACTTGTGGAAGAGTTTTTACTTTTCAGAGTGTAAGTCTTGGGATGAGCTGGATAAATTAACCAAAACTAAGCCACTGATTGATTTGAGAGTCTTTGGAAAACTTACTTGATAATTAAACGCTTCCATACATGCAACAGACAGAACAATCAAAGCTTATTCCAACTTTTTTTTTTTTTCTTTTTCTTGTGAAATAATGTTAGAATACAGCACATACAAGCGTATGGTAGAACCATAGCGATTTCCAGGAGAACTGATGCAAGCCTCCGAACTGCTTTGCATTTATATAGAGTGTGAAACAACTTGGAGAGAAATGCATCTGTTGAATCGTTTCCTCTAAAACGAGTATTAATTCCTTGGGGAGAGGGACGATGCACAGTCATGATCAGTAGGAAGATTTTAAAAGGTCCTGAATCTTTTCATAGGCAGGAAATTTCTAACTGATGGTAGTCACCCATCGCGGTATACGACCATGCACATCTCAGGTATTACAAAATGCTTAAGTGGTATTTTTTTACGTCGTTGCATCGAGAGTGGTCAGAAGCATTTCACCCACTTCCCGAGTGTAAGCGAGAGTGGAATTTGGCCCTTACAAGTGCTTTAAAACAGGTCACTGTGTGTGTTCCTGACGCCACGAAGCTAAGAATAGACTTGCCAGTGAGGACTGCAGCAACATGGCCTTAAACGTGAAAATATAAACTATCTTTAAACCTCTTCATGTGATAGGAATATCTTCACTCATTCACTTCTAAAGAGGCCCTAAGATTTCTCTTAGAAAAACCATAAGTCCTTTCAGCTGAAAGACAAGTTTTGAAAATACGAAGTTTGTCGGCTCAGTATCTAAACAGCCTTTTTCCCCTCCAGACCCGTCTTTGTGTGATAAGACGCACGCACCATCCGCAGCCCTGCCGCGGGAATGCCCGGCTGAGGAGAACGCTGATTTCTTGTAGGCTAATCACAATCTACCAATACAGGAAAAACAAACAAACAAAAAAACACAACCAAACAAAAAAAAAAAAACCAAAAAAACCCAAAACCAACCAACCAAACAAAAAAACACCAAAAAAAAACCCCCAAAAAACCAAACCAAACCAAACCAAACCAAAACAAACCCACCAAAAAACCCACCACCCCCAAACAAATCAAAAACATCCTATCCAAGCCCAAGCTGTTGCCCAAAGAAATCCACTCTTACTTTTTCATGCACTGCTTAGAGTTAATTAATAAGCATGAAGGAAAAAAATCGCGTTTGATTGCTGAAAATATATGTTTGTCACGGAGTTAAATCCCTCTAAACCCGCTAAAATATCTTAGCTGATAATGGAGGAGCTAGAGGGTGATCCTAGTCACTAATAATAATCGTCCTGCAGAGCTCAGTATTCTTGGGAGAAACGGGAGTAAAGTGATAGCAGGAGCAAGAGCTTTAATCGAATTTGATTTTCATGAGCAAATGAAATTTACCTGCCAGAAGGGTAATTTGGAGCTGTACTGTCACCGCTGTTTTCTTCCACAATTTCTAAAGCATCAGGGATTGAGATAAACATTCCTGAGTCCATTTTAAATACACTTTGTCTTTCAGGATATTCATGTGTTTCTAATGGAAGTAAGCAGCTTTACGAGCGGGTTTCGCAGGACATCTTAACTCTCTCCCTCCCACTGCGTGCTAAGGGGGGGTGCTGTGATAATTACAAAATAAGAAGAATTTGTAACAGCAAATGCAAAAGGGGAAGAGTTCGGGAAAATTTGTGAAGGCGTCCTTAAAGTCCTCAGGCGCAGACTAGATACGAACTTACCTATTTCAGTCGACCCAAACATTCAAACGGCACCTCCTATGAAAAAGGTGTGCTGGAAAACAATGTCACTGCTTTCACCCAAAGTGTGGGACACGGTCTAATCTTAATGCAGCCAGGTCTCAGAAGATAGTTTCAGACAGTGGGATATTTTTGGGGTTTGGTGTTTTGTTTGGGATTTTTTTTTTCGTATTTCAGCTTCAGAAAACAAGCTGGAATTATTTCATGTGATTAGAAATTAAAATGGGAATGATCCTGAAATCTGTCTCGCAGGCGAGGTCTCTTTTCTGATTTGTTTTGCTTTGCTTTACATTTTTTCCGTAGTGTTTCCAGGGGGGTGGGGGGTGCCACAGTTTTCTGTTTATATTTGGCGGGTGAAAGCAGCTGAAGCCTGGCATTAGATGTTAGCAGTCCACAGAAAATATTTTACTTAAACTGCCGTGTAAGTGCGGTGATGAGGAGAAGCCTTTGCCGGCTCTCTGTCAGCCGCAGGCTGCTTGAACATAGTGATAAAGCACCCCACCCCCCTTATAATTTCAATTAATTTTGCCATGCAAACTGAGACAGATTTTTTTTCCGTCAGGTCTGCTCTTTCGGACCAAGGGTACCGAGGAAGTTTTTGTTTTCCCCTTAGCAAATTCTGATAAGGAGGAGGCCTGGCTGGCCGTGCACTAGCTTATCTGTTCGATTCCGTCTTCTAGTTGAAATGTTCTGAACGTGTAATAGCAACAGATGACACAATTATACTCAAGTTATTCTTCCTTGATTTTCTTTGCTTTATCCCGCGCTTTTCGAGATTCAGCATTTTGAGGGTAAATTAATTTCTCACCTTATCTAACAGTAGGTCACATTTTTGGAAAAAGAAAAGAAAAGAAAAGAAAAGAAAAGAAAAGAAAAGAAAAGAAAAGAAAAGAAAAGAAAAGAAAAGAAAAGAAAAGAAAAGAAAAGAAAAGAAAAGAAAAGAAAAGAAAAGAAAAGAAAAGATACAGTAAGCCACAATAACATATTCTCTCTTTTTCTGCTGTGAGCTTGTAATAATTGCTACCACATGATCACATGGTGTATTGTTGCAGCCTGATTACAATTAAACTTATCCCTCCACCTTTTTCATTAGAGGAAGGGAAAAAAAAGTTCTTCCTGAGCTTCAGGCCCACTTTGTGCTGTTTTATTTCCCTTTGAAAAGCTGTCGGAGAGAAGCCGAAGTCTCTCATTCCTTTACAGTGAGAGAGAAAACGTTTCCAAAAACCTCTTCTCACCATAACTTTCTTGTAATAGCGTGACATTTACACATTATGTCCGACCAGGGGGGCTCAGGGGCAGAAGTGGACGCTGCTGCTCTGTGCAAGAAGTTGCACCGTCTTTATTTTATTTGGGGTTTTTTTTTCCACGCTGAGCCCAAAGTCATATCTTCACCTAGGGATGGAAACAATGAGGTTCTCAGTGTTAAAGACGTCTGTGCTCGGTATCTAGAAAGAAAGAAGAAAAAAAATAAAGGGGGGAGAGAGAAAAAAAATCATACAGGAAACACTGGACATGTTTGCCTTTACTGGAAGACAGCTGTTTGAGTACATTCTTTAAGAGGGTTTTTTCGTTCCCTTTTCAGAAGTGGTTTGAATGATTAAAACATTGACTTGATGGAGGCAGTTTATCTCTAATGTCTGGCTCTGTCTAACCGCTCTTTTCCCTCACTTTTCCAGCCCTTTGCTCCATTGGACTGTACACACCCGGGGCTGTATTCGCGGCTGTCTTAAGAAATATCTTAAGAGGTTCGGGGACTCACCGCACTGACGGGAGGGGAGAATGGCTGTAGCTGGAAGGTACCTGAGCCACGGGTGGAAATCTTGCCCGAGGAGAGGGGAAAAATAACCCTAACACCAACAACCAAAGCCAAAACACACTGGATCTGGCAAACCCCGGCAACTCTGTCAAATGTGGCAAGAGCGAGGGCTGGAGAAGATCCGTGGCTGCCGTCCCATTTCCCTCTGGCTCCTCCAGCAGGCCGGGTGATTGCAGGACCGCCTCGGGGCCCGCTGTGCCCTCAGCCTGTGGCCCGCCGGGGAAGGCCCGTGCTCAGTCTCCACACCCGCCCGGCGCTGGGCCCAGCCCGGGGCTGCCGCGGGGACACACACGCACCTGTGCCCGGCCCCCCGGCCGCGCTGCCGGCTCCTGCCCCTGGGCAGCTCCGCGGTCCCGCCTCGGCACCTCTTCATGACTCCTGGCACCCCCTCGAGCTCGGCCGGGCATGGTTTTTGGCAATTTGTATTTCTTTGCTCAGCGGGAGCATGAAGGGGCTTCTGACGGCAGTGGGTGAGGAGGGAGGTGCGTGGCCGTCAGCGCCGTGGGGAATCGCGCACCCACGGGCAGCAGGCGCGCACAACTGAAACGAGTGTTGTGTCCCCTCGCCCTGACTGGTGTGTCTGTGTGACCGCTTTGTCACATCCTATGCTCATCCCTCTGCTGGAGCAAGGAGGGGAGCGTGGCTTCCTCTCCCACGCCGAAGCGCATCCCACCTCTGGCTTTGGCCTTCTTGCGTGGGTGGGACCCCGCAGGGACAGCCCTGGGGACACGTTTCACAAAAAACAACGCACCATCTGCAAGGATCTGTGATCACTTTGGAGCAGGAAGAGGCAGCTGGATTCGGCTGAGTCCTCAGCAGGGCTTTAATGACCTTCGTCCATGTCGTGGGTGCTCCCAGTACCAACCAACCACCTACCAGCAGGGCGCTACTCGATATCGTGATGTGATCCCGTCTACCCTGATTAGCTTTACGTTTCACCAAGCACACACATTTTTGCTAAAAGTTTATTTGTAAAATCCCAGTAAACCTAGGGGTCTAGATAATGCATTCTAGCGCCTAGAATACATTTCTCAGGTATATATAATACGTGCTGTCTTTAATGATGAGAGACATTTGCTACTCTTCATGTTAGATGGAACTAATGTCTTTCTATCCATACCGTGAACACATTTTCTAAATAGGAATTATACAGTGTTTTCCTTTAAACTTAACACCAGTCAAATGCAGGCGAGTCGATAACTTGCATCTCTGGGTAAGCATATTACTCTCTTTTTGCTGAATCATGAATTTTTCCAAAGCTTATTGTATTTTATGTCTTCTTGAGATAAGCAGTTACATATGTGACTCTGTTGAAGGCTAAATCCCATTCTTACATACGCGACAGCTGACTGTACTTCCATGATGCTATTTACTCTGGAATCAGCTAAAAACTGAGACTTGTGGCTCTCCAGGAAAGGCGGGAGAGGAGTCAGACCCTAATTAACCCGCACACAGCGGACCCCAGCGGTTCACATCTGCCCACGCCTGGACTTAGATCTTCTCATCTGGGCTTTGGACTTCATCTGCCAGAGCGCGCCGGCTTGGAGCCCTTGAGGATGGCGGCCAGCCAGACCACCGGCACACTCTGGCATTGCCACCATGTGCCTCCACATCCACTCCCACGCGTGCATGTGGGGGTATAAACTCTTCCACCCTCGCCATGGACAGAGGGACGGGGGAAGAGCGGGGATGGTTTCAACCCAGCGAACAACCCTGTTGCAGCCCTGGGAGCCTTTGCAGAGGTACCCGAGGAGAAGGAGCCACGCTGGTGCCAAGGGACTGGAGGGGAGCTGAGGGCACACGCCAAGGTTCCCACGCTCCGAAGACAATTCGCAAAGTCCCGGGAGCGAAAGTATATTTAGTCCAATAATGGCACAGAGAAAAGGGAGTGGTTTCATAGCAACCCCTCTGACATGAAAAATAATGAGCGGCTGAACAATAAAGATTCGTCTCTAGCCAAGCATGCCCCCTGGTCTTCTAGGGCAGACACCTAAAGGCAGACATTTCCCGTCCCCTCGCAAGAAACCCGAGGCCATTTTCCTGCAGATGTAGCGGCCCTGGTGCCAGTGAGCCAATGTCCTCGCTCGGAGCCACTTCCTTCCCTATTGTGGGGAAGATGCTCGCTGCCTGCCAGCAATTACCAATTGTCATCCGCTTTCACAAGACCATATTTCTTTGCAATTTCTCTTGATGCATGCGGGGACTATGTCAAATCTTCTGTCATCTCCCGGCGCGGCCCGCTGCGACACCGCCCTCCTAAAAATAAAAATTAAAAAAAAAAAAAAAAAAAAAAAAAAAAAAAAAAAAAAAGAAGACCCCGACCCCCCCGTCCCCTCAAACAGCTGGGTGTAACATAAAGCTACATATCATAGGTCGTGTTGCACAGGAAACATAAAGGCTGGTGCGCCTTTGCTCACTGAAGTATCTATATCCGCCGAACGCTGCTTCTTGCTGTTGCCAGGACAACAAATTCTCAGCCCAGGGGCTCTCCCTCAAGAAGTCCATCACGCCGTGTGGACGTGGATCCTACCTGAAACCTGTGCGTGCACACAAGAGAAGCTGGACAGGTTGAGCGGATCAGGCCATTGGTGTAGGGATCAGAGGGACGAGGGCACATCCCACTGCTCCTGTCCGGCAGCCCACCTGCTGCTGGGGGAACACCTCTCCAGCTCCCGAATCCGTCAGGAAGTTTTACCACAGGAATAATGTCACTGTGAGCTGATGAAGGCATGAACACACACGTCATCACCACTTTGTGTGATGTAAATACTTGGCAAATAAAGGAGAGGGAGCTTGTTTGACCTATTAATTTTAGGATTCTGGAGGGAAGGGAGTTCCGGGTCTATGACTACTCTGGGGGTCACTAAAAGAGAGGTCAGAAGTTTATGCTGAGGTTCCTACGAAGTTTGAGCAGTGATTAGCTAGCAGTGCCCAGCTAATCAAGTAAGTCTAATTTCATAATTAGCTTTCAATCAAAGTCTCATTTTCCGTAAATGGCGCAACCGTGGCATCTGGAAAAAAAAAATCCCCCTTAGATGGAAAGATGAGATTATGTATACAACTATCCCAATCAGAGAATTAAGATTAAATTGCGTTTATCGGGGGGTTGTGTGTTTTATCGATTGTACTACTTTTCTTAACAATAGGATCGAAACCTTAAAAAACTGTGAGCAAGAATATCCTAGCTGACATAAAAGTAGCCTGTGTATAAAAAGAGAATCCCATATAACTCCACAGCGGAAATCGGTTAGCAAGTATCTTCTGCCCGTTTTCAAACATCAAATGTTCTTGCCATATGTCCGTTCTTATTTATGTACCAGCTAAGAAACCTGAAACGTATATATGCGATATTAAAACAAAACATGAAAGATTTTCTCAGAAATCTGTGAGAGGGGAATGTAGGTCTGAGGCGGGGGTTGAAGGAAGTAAAAAACCCAAGTGATGCTATTGCCAAAAACTTTAATATTGAACAACACAGCTGAAGCTTTTATCACGGTACGAAATTTACAGCCTAATAATTCAAACCTGTGTGCGCATTGCAAGATGTCTCTGCCTTGCTGGGTATCCAAAGAGACAGTTTTGCTTCCGAGGTGAGAAGCATTCCTGCAAGCCAACGAAGTCTTTGAGAACGACAGGTGACTGGCAACTTGAGGGTGAGAAAGGGTCAAGGAAAGAACAGAAAATATGGTTATGGAAGATGATGGCTACTTAGGATCAGAAGATATTTCTGATACCTAGTGTGGAAATATAAGTGTGGCATCTGTAGTCATTAAAGGAACAAAGCAAGAAAAACCTTATCTGGTGGAAGAAAAACGAGTGGGCTGAAAGAATAAGAGTTTAAATATTCACAAGTCGGAGATCTCCGACATCCTCATCATTTGGGGAGATGATGGGGCTTCCCACATCTCAGCTGCAAGGTGATTAGGTAGCAACTAAGATGCTGGAGTGATCTGAACTCCTTAGAAAAAGAGGGAAGGCGGAACGGACGGAGAACACCCCGTTAAGAAAATACCCATCACCCAACTTTCCGCAGAACAAAATCAGTCCTGGCACTAGATCTCACTGTAGCTTGGAAGCGCCTGTCGTGCCCAAAGAGAAGCCACTTGTTTGTCAGACAGGAACAGCCTGGGACCCCCAGCCAAAGAATGATCGCTCGCTGTAATGCCGGTACATGTTTTAAAACTCAAGGTCAACGCCTCTCCCTCGCCTCTTCCACCTTCCCGGATACTCCGTCCTCTCTCCGCGGCCATGTAAATGAAAACATGAATTTCTGCCATGGCATTGGGGAAGCCTGGAGCCGAGCTCTACATATGCTTTACCCATCCCCCCTCCTGTCTTTTCTGCCTACTCCTGCTGAGATCTGTGACCCAGAAAGAAGCAAAAAGTGTTTCGGGTAAGCTCGGGTGTCCGTCGTCCCGCCGGAGCCGCGGGTCTCAGTGCCCCACGCGTCCCGGCTTGTTCGGGTGGCCCGGCGGGGGGGCCGGGACAGCAGCGCTCAGGGCGGCCCGGGGACACGAGCGGAGCGGAGAGGAGGGCAGCGGTGAGTCCGAGGAGCCGGGGTAAGTGCCTTCCCGAGGGGTAGAGGGGTCGGGCTGCAATGGCGAAGCTTTCCCACTAGATGTCTGCACAGCAATGATAGGCGAAAGCTCTGTCCTTTCCCGGATGTATCCCCCAGAGCCCGACTCTCCAGCCTCTTTCAAGTCTGCTTACCCCTTGAAAAATTAAATTTCTATCCTCCCTACCATTCCAGGTTTTTTTTTCCCTTCTCCTTGTTTCTTTTTTCTTTCAAGAGTGTGCTGGAGTTTTGGCTAGAATAAAATACGGATTTCTCCACAGAGGAAGCTCTCTGGTCTGCGACTCATGTTATTGGAATCCTTTTATGACCTTTGATGCGTTTAAATAACACGGTAAAACTGTGCACACACCTCGGATTGAACTTTAGTCATCTCAAGTCAAGGACATCCAGGTGGTAAATTACTTTACTTTGACATTTCTACTTTAGAACAGTATGTTCTGCGATCCCAGTCACAGGTCAGAGAGACGTTTCTAGTTTTTTCATCCTTAGAAGTGCAAATATACTTTACCTACAGGTACCAGAAACTGGTCTCTCCAATTATAGTATTAAAAAAAAAAAAAAAAAAAAAAAAAAAAAAAAAAAGGAAAAAACAAAACGAAA
>VXBB01021497.1:16287-36064 GCA_013399915.1 Illadopsis cleaveri
TTTTTTTTTGTTTTCCCCAGAAGGTTAAACGGGTGAAAAGTAAGATTTACAGGCCTCTGTGAAAATGAGAAAATTAAAACAAGACTTTCAGGTGTAAAGTACACCCCTGAAATACAGTTTCGAGATTTATTTGCTCAATTTTTAGTTGGTAAACGCCATATTACTCCAAAGGGAAAAACTATTCTCGCTTACAGTGCGCACAAGCCAGGATTTGCACTCATCAGAGGAATCGTACTCTGAAAGAGGTGGTAAAATCCTTCTGAAAGCGACTTTTTTCAGCCTCGCGGCCGACTGTCCCCTGAAACAGCGTGAATTTTCTGCTGCCTTCGTTCAAGGGAAGCAATAGTTTTTACGGCCTGCACCGCGACTGCAGCTGAACAGTTTTGCATGAAAGAGAGAGATTAATGCCCCAGAGCTAGATTTTCTGCCGGAGAGCTTGGAGTCGTGAACAGTCGCGACGTTTTACTAGTCAGTGTGCTTTTTATCGCAGAGCTCAACTGCTCTATCGAAAGTGATTCCTGGAGGGATATTGTTGCATTGGGTTTCATTTTTACGTGGTCAGTAATTTTAAATCTTGAGGTGCTCAAAATCAAGGTATAACCGTTTAGTGAAAAATAACCCGCCCCAGCTCTCTACTGCTAATGAACAGAAATTATTCCACTTTCATCTCGCCCCTCAGAAATATTTTTACTTAGAAAAGGCTGGCTGCTAATTGGGGTGTGCAGTTGCCTTTAATCTCTAACACAGTGCTTGGAACATACCCAGAATGAATTAAAATAAGTCTGATACACAAGAAGAGAACATGGCTTCCCAGTAAAACTTGTTTTATGATCACAGCTTGTGTGCTACGTCAAAACGTTAGGTTTAAGCATTTAGGGCATAAAGAATAAAAACCCCTTTTGAAAGTCACTAATGCTCACATTTGGTACTGTTTTAATCTTTTCTATTAGAAGTACAAGTAAGGAATACCTTTTGTTCTAATAAACTATGGATGAAGCACAAATTTGCATGTTTACCTGTAGTTTGTATGCCAAAATCATCACCTGAACCTATGAATAAACATATGTATTTCTTCTGAAAGCAGACTGTGGGAAATTATCAGACCACCATCCCCACAGAAGTGCTCTCTCCTCTTCTAAGAGTACTGATAGGGAGGAGAAAGGGCAAACGGTGTGCATGTGTGTGTCTGTGTGCACAAGTGTGTGTACAAGAGGGATCTCTGCCACCCTGTTGTGCAGCTTTGGTTGAGTGAGCTGTAGATCACAGTTTCATGGTAGCTCAGCGAGTTGCCAAAAAACCCACCAAAACGAAAAAAATCCGGAGGTGGAAATGGTTCTGATAAAGCCTTTGTCATATGGCTTGTTATGCAAAAGCAAACACTGCACCGAACACCTGGAAGCCCCGAAATTGCCGAACCCCGTTCCCACCAAAGAAATTTTGTTGAGTTTCTGTGGCAGGGAGGGCCATTGGTCTGTTTGTTGTTCTTGTTTGTTCTATTTATAAACATTCATGTGGAGCTTATCCACAGAGCATCCGCATGCCCGCTGGAGTCAGATCTGGTTTCCTGGGTGAAGTTGCATCCTTATTCAGTAGTAACATGTTGGAAATGTCTGCTAAAGAAGGAATCAACCCTTCTGCCACCTGTGGCACTCCTGTTAGGGACTGGAGTCTGCACCTTCCTAGGATACTTCCACACAGCAACACCAAATTCTTAAACGATCCTGAAAGCCACTCAAAATAACAAGAGGGAGGTGAAATGTCTTGTGTTTGTCAAAGGATTTCAGAAAACAGGTGAAGAATTAAGATAGGACTTAATGCTATGCATGTTGCATGTAAATGGAATATTTAATCTGCCATTTCATCTCTCCTGTGTGCTCAAACATCTTCAACAGTTCTTTGGACAAATATTTAGTTTCCAAGCTATAAATTTGTCTTATACAAAGAGAAAGCTTTTAGGATCTCCAGTTTAAACTTGTTTATACCACTTGTTGTGGAGCTGAGAATTATCAAACCGGTCAGCTTACCTTTCCCACGAGTGGTAATTAAAAGAGAGCTAGGGGCTGTGAGGGGTGGAGTAAAAGAAGGAATAACAGCATTCAAAAAATTGTGAGCTCACAAGTTGTGATTAGCACTCTTCCTAGTTTCTTTTTTTCTTCAGTTAACTCCTGATTTCCTCTTTTTCCAATGCCTCAGCATCAGCTCTGTCTGTAACCCTGCAGCATATTGAAAGCCCTTACTAATGCAATTATCAAAACTGTTAAGGAGATAAATTCTTACAGTATTCCCTGATCTGCCAGAGGAGTTATTTAAAATGAGAGCGTCTGTGCCATATACTGACATCCAAGGAAATCCCGGAGAAGTTGACTGTTATTTTTCGACACTGGGTTGGGATGAGATAGGAAAGGGACAGAAAGAAGATCATTCTGAAAGACTTTCACAAAGATAAGTTCTCTGCACTTCCAGGCAGGAGAAAACCAGCCATGATGACAGTGAATTAGTGGCTTTTGACAGGCAGGTGAGGGGCCCCTTTCCCAGTCACAGTCTTCAGATGCGGGGGTTGAAGGGGGAGCAGGAACCTTTCCCAGCGACCCTACACTACTTAGCATTTATGGACGGATAAAGCTGAACATTGGACAGGACTCCCCAAAGGAAAAGAACCTTTCAGTGTAGCCATCAACCTGTCATCACTGTAATAAAGGTGTAATGCACAGGAGTGCTGGTAAGAGCCCAGGGTTTATTTCCTGGCCCTGTCACATGACATGGGGCCAGGGTTACCAAAGGTTACCCCTTCACATGGAAAGGATCAGTGGTCATCGGCTCCAGCAGCTGCTTGTCTCTTCTCCTCTCTCAATTTTATATTCAGCTCATGCGTGTGCCTTGTTAAAAATGCAAACCCGGCAACCCTGATCCGCCACAGCCACGGAGATGATGGATGAATTGCATGTTTGCCCACAGCCTGTTACACCAGCCAGGTCATGGCCAAAGGCTCGAACACCTTTCTGCACGCACCTCCTGTCCCTGGAAGAGTTCCTTTTCCCAGCTGGTGGAGACATGTCAGTGTGTCACATCCCAACACTGCAATGCTTTTTCCAAACTAGTTATTTGTTGCCTTCCAAGCCAGTCCCTCTGCAGTGATCTGCTTGCATTTGTGTGAAATGGGATGGTTTTTGGCGGGGCATTGCAGGGTCAGACCTTCCATGCTTGTGGTACTGTGAAAACAGTGTCAGGAGTTCAGTGGGAAAGCTGGACAAAAACTTGGGCTGTATCATTCCTTGTCATGAAGTTCCTTGTTACATGAGATATGCAAGCTCTGTTACAGCCTCTTGGCTAGTGCAGAGGGGCACCATGGCAGCAATGACAGGGAAGGCCTGGAATCAGAAAAACTGAATGGGAGTAACCAGAGACTACAGAATTATTAAGAAAGACTGTTTTCCACAGAATGTTGGTTACGATGTCTTTGCTGTGGCTTCCTCCAGACAGACACTTGTCAGACAACACTGTCCTACCCAGGATGTGGGTGTAGGTAATGGCTTTCTATGAAGCCTTGCAATAAAATCTACCACAGAACATTAGACAGTGCAAAGCATTGGTTATAGATCTTGGAGGTTTAACATTACTTTTATAGGGAGTTTGGGTTATATTTTTGATTTACTTAGTGTTACAGAGCCAAGGAGTGGTGTTGTAGACAGAAATATTTGCTGCCTCTAGAATCAGAATTATGGTTGAGTTCTTTGATTCAGATTCCCACCCAACTGTACAAAATACCAGAAGTAGGGTGGCCAGGAATGCCTGCACTGACCCTGTTCCAGAATGGGCCTGATCCTCCACATGGATCAGGCAAATACAGACTGGTTTTGTGCAGGCTGATAGTAGGAGGATTCCAGTCACTCCTCCAGAGCTGAGGATTATTAGGGCTAATGATCACTTAATCATACCTTTTCATCTTTATTATTGCTGTTGCTTCTTAGCGCTGTAAACAGGACTATGTGGAGTGTGGATAAAGCAGAGAACACCAAGATGTCCCCTGCCCTGGAGAGTTTTCCAGTTACATGTAGGAAAAGAAAAGCTAGGTGAACACTGAAAGGCTTGCAAATACAAGACAGTATCTTACCTGAACAGCATCTGCTTGAGGTCACAGGCAGCTTGGACAGACAGCTTGCTGACAGCAAGACTTTTCCATGAGAAACTCTTAAATAGGTGTTTAAGCTGCAATGTTTTGGGATTTTAATTTTGATTTCCTGAACGGGAGAAAGAAGAAATTTCAACAAAAGCAAAACAGGGAAGAAAAAGAAATTGTTACAAAATAGAAGTGCAAGAGAAAAACATGAAGCTTGCCATTGAATAATTATTCGTTCTTCCAGTTAAAATCTGCTGTAATGACAACTGGCTTGTTTTCACTTCAGATGTTGTATAGCAGCTGTATAATGCCTGGGATGCCCCTAAGCAGATGATTTGGGTTACAAACTGGATTTGTCCCTCTTCCAGGGGGAGACTCTTGGAGGAGTACTGTAAAGCAACCCTGATGAACAGAATAAAGGTGTGAGTGGTTCTTATAATCCTCAAATATCAATATGAATAGCAAAGACATAGTTCTTTAAAATACTACAGGTGATAACATTCAAAGTTGGGGAGTTTTCCATAAAAAACCTGATAACTGATCACTACTGCAGTCATCATCATGAAGTAACTAATATTAGCCCAATTTTACAGGCTAGGAAGTGCAGTCAGAAAGATTAGGACTTGCCCAAGGCCACAGAGCTAGCAGACAGGCAGGAAGAAAACTCCAGATTTCCTGGCTCCCAGTCTCCTCCTAAGTTTATTATCCACACTCCAATGACGTCAAAACAGTTGACTTTTTTCACCGAGATAAAAAATATCCGTTTCTCAAATGGTTAAAATATGTCATGAAGTTCCCCCAAAATACTCTCCACAGAATCAGGCACTAGAATGTGATTTAGCATGTCTTAGAGCAGCTTTGCAATACCCTGCACAACAGGATACAATGGGAGAATGGCGACAGCCACAGCTTCTACTCCCTGAACTGACCAGAATGGGATACATGGCAGAGCTGCACTGTGGGACTGTGCAAGTCAGAAACAGTGGGAGAACAAGGGCTGCCAGAGCATGCACAGCATGGAAGTGGATTTTGGATCAAGGGATCCCAGACTTGACTAAAGCAAAAGCCCCTGTCACTTCAACTAAGGTATTGCCCATCCAACTTCATAGGTAAAATGACAAGTAATTTTTGGTTAAACCATTCAGTATGTGACATGCCCATGCCTGGGCCATTGTAAACCCAGTATATTTACTAGATTAAAAACCTGTTTATACAGAAATGAGATACATAAATGGGCACTAGTACATAAGCAGGAGTATCCACAAAATGCAGCATTTCACTGAGGGATGTGATTGATAATTCATCTTGGATTTAGCTGATGTACATGTTGCAGTAGGTTACTGCTGTTTTCATTCCAGCTGCAAAAAAGGGGGATGCCCATTCCTCAGCCTGGTGTGTTAATTTAAACTGAAATCATGTTAGGTTAATTAATAACAGTAGCTGTGAGAGAAGCAGCTGAAGGTAGCTAACTCTTCCTTGTCAGCAAAGCTGTCAGAGCTCAGGAATTAGTGAGACTAATTAGTGTGTTCCAACAGCGGTTTCTATAATCCTATTTTCCATACCATTGCAATGGACCAAGAGATGCTGTGTTCATCAGTTGTGCTGTCACAGCTGAGAGGAGGTAACTTACAGCTGAGCACATCATCGCTGCTGAAACTTCCTCTCAGGAACACTGGGGGTGACTTGCTCTTTCCTGCTCAGGTGAGGCCTCCTGGATTGCAAAAGAAATTAGTTTCATCTATTCATATCCAACCTCTGTGCAGAAGTGGTCTGGGTTGAGGTTTGAGATGAGAATCTACATGTAGACTTATGGTAGCCCTTTAAGCCCAGTTTAGTTTCATTTAATTACATTCAGATTGAGATTAGATGAATTTAGTGCAAACCAACAGAAGATATTCACTCACACTGCACTAGGAAGTTATTGAAAAGATCACACTTTGCTAATGGGCACCTACTCTTGAAAGCTCATGCAAATTAAGATAGGATCTGAGTGTGAAATACAATGGCCCTCCCAGAGTACCTCCAAACCTGAACATTCTTGTTCTGAACCAGTTCCTGTGTTCTTCCTTATCTCCATTTGGCAGCTCAGGTTTGTTTAACAAGGAAATTCACCTTGGGCTGAGATGGGGTGTGGATCTGAAGTGAAACGAGAAGTCCTGTGTGGACATTCTTAAGCATTTCCATGTGTGAACAAGTCTTTACCCTCTAGTCATCCGGAACAGTCTGTATGCTGAGCCCTGTCACCCAAGTTCCACATATTTCAAAGCACAAATTACTCTGTGAACTTACCTGGTTCTTAGGTCAGATTGACCTTTTCTGTTTTGTCGTACGTAGACATCTGACAACCAATGCTTGCTCTGGAGTCATTATATATGCAAACCCTTTGTTAGCCCAATAGAAATGGCCACTGTGTTTACTGCGAGGTGTACAAATCAGGAATTCCTTTGATTAACTTCTACTGTACTCTACTCTACTCTACTGTACTCTGCTCTACTCTACTCTACTAAGGGTGTGCAAAAACTTCCAGATAGGATTCAGAGAGAGAAGGAAGGCTTAATCCTTTAAGTAGTGCACCCGAAGTGCATCTGAAGTCTTGTACTTACACACTGGAAACTCCAGTTCTGCAGTGTTAGTAGGAGATTATTGGGTTTTGGGAACAATCTTTCACAGTGTGAAGGCTTGATGCCATGATAAATACAGCCTGCAGACAGTGCATATGCCATTCATGTAACGTTGGTGCCTCTCATCTCCCTGCAGGACTTGGAAGATACCACATTTTCATTTGGAACATCCCTATCTCATACATATGCTCCTGTCTCAGAAATGAGGAACTGGCTTGTGTTCTGAATTGCTTTTACCAGGACACATGCAGACCTCCCTTTATCTATCAGAGGTCTGAGGAAGACCCACTTGATACCTTTTGGGGCATTTACCCCATGGAGATCTGTTTCAGAGACATTTCTTGTGGGGGAGGTAGAGACAGGCTATCTCTAAGTGTTCTTCTATCAGCAGGAAAATACTTGACATAGACACAGCTAAGGAATAGAGAGAGTAAGTACCATTCCTGTGGAAAGAGATGAGCTGAGGAACCGCCCCACTCAAAGAACTATCAAATTGAGGGCACTTCTTTCCTGATTCTCTGTCATCATCATAATATGCCTTGGTTTCCTTTCAGCTCCTGACGGCTGGGTTAGGACCTAACCTTTGGAAAATCAGACTGCTGGTCTTTTCAGCAGCTGCTCTTCCACTGTCCAGTTTTCATGTTGATATACCCATTTGGTTTCATCCTAAACCACATAAAATTAGAATTTTTTAGAGCTGGAAGAATTTTGACCCATGAGGCTTCAGAGTGGTAATTAGATGGGATTAATGCATCTGCCATGCAAAGATTCTTTCAAGAGTGTTTGGGTTTTTTGGTTTTGAAGGTCTTTGAGTCTTTTTTTCCAGCACTCCCTTTAATAGATTTTAACCCTTCATAAGACATTACTTTGTATGTGCATGTGTGCGTGTGAGTGTGTGCCTAACCCTCTAACCTGCGTGCAGTAATTTAAGGGGTTGTTTTACAAACCCACATTTCCAAAGCCCTCAAACTTGCACGGATCTGGCATGGAAACCTCAGAGAGCAGCCAGAAATCAAGTCCTCTCCACTCCCACCCTTTTTATTTCTGTGAATGAGTATGTAAGAGACCAATAAATCTAAAACTGTGCAGGCGTGGAGGAAATCATAAGAGTCAGCCTGGTGATCTTACCATGGGGAGCTGTGAAATCACTGAGGATTTATACAAGCACACAGTGATGTTGTCATTTAAAAAAAAATTAAATGGGAGGATGGTAGTTCTGCTGTGTGCTGCGTGTGGCAGCCACCTCAGACACATGGTTTGGTACCTCCACTCTGTGCTCTGCTCGGGAACGCCAACCCAAGGGCAGAAATTTTTCCAGCCCCACCAGTGTTCTGGAAATCAGCTTTTGCTTGGGCAGTGTAAAGCAAAACAGTTCTGGCTTGGTGTCTTTGGCATTTGGGGAAGGACTTATGGGAGAGAGAAGTAATTTCTGCTGCTACACCCAAATCTCATGGAGACCATGTAGGCCAGACTCTGGGCAAATGGATACTGGGACCAGCTGCACAACCTGGGCCTTGGACTAATGCCCTTGGTGCTCCTGGGCCAAGAGGATGCTGCTGACCAGCCAAGCAGGCCGTACATCTCATTGAAGGGGGATGGAAGGCTTTGAATCCTGTCTACCTGTCCAGAGCTTCTCCCATATATTCAGGGGAATGGGATCTTCATAGGTTCCTTTGTATTTACAACATACTTTTTTTTGCACTGAGAGTACCAGATATCTGGACAGATATGGCCCTGGGCAGCCAGAAACATCCTCCCCTGGATGCCAGGATGGGGGACTAGTGCAGGAAATAGCTCCAGACACAGCTGGGTGAGAGGAGGGCAAGTGTTGAGGAGAGAGATTTCTCCGTATCATTCCCATTCCAAGGGCCACTGCAAAGTTGGTTCTCTTCCTTCCTTGCCAGAGGGCCCCTAATAGAGGATGAGGCCACGGGTTCAGAGAGGATGGATCACCCCGCAGGGCTGTCCCCGAGGCCGGGGAGGAAAAGGCCAGGACGTGCTGTGGGCTCTGGGCCTCACCCGCTCCTTCCTGGTCGGGGCCAGCAGCGCTGCTTTCAGCCCGCCTCGCCCGCCAGTCTCTTTCCCAGGGCGCTTTGTGAGGCACCTGGGGAGAAAAAAAAAAAAAACAGCAGGGGCTTAATTGCAACCTCCTGCCTTCACCCCGCCAGTTTCGGGGCCGGGGGCAGGATCCCAACGACATGATTGTCTCTGCTGGGGGAATGTGGGAGATAATAACCTCCAAGCAATTAACATTACCCCTTCTCCAGCAAAGTCGGGCGGCTCCTTCCCGCTGCTCGGCGAGAGGTTTTCCTGAGGAGCACCGCGAGCACGGAGCTCAACCCACTCTGCCTGGAGCTCGTTGCTGCTCGGTCAAAATGGATTTCTGGATTGATCTCTTAGTCCAAAATCCACGCGCGATGGGATGAGAGCGGCCGTGACGGGGCAAACTGCGAGTTCTCACTTCTCAATTCTCCCCTCCGTAGCCCCCAGGCATGTTCCTGCCCCGTGCTGGGAGTTGATTTGGAGCACACGCTCTCTGTTTAAATCCGATTTCCCGCGACTTTCCTTGTAACCAGCCTGGATGCCAGGAAACGTTTTCCTTGCAACATTTTGTTCTGCTTCTTATCTCCGAGTTGTGAGGGCTTTTCTTTTCTTTTCTTTTCNCTTTTTGCCCTTTTCTAGATAAAAACACCGATTCCATAGGACAGATGGGGCTTTTGCTGAAGAACAGCAGTGTCTGAAATGTTACCCCCACCCCTGCAGGTGGGCTTTGGCGACGGCGGGTACCATTGCCCTTCCGCCCTCGGATCGCCCCCAGCACCCGGCGGAGCATCCTTCTTCCTGAGGGCTGCGGGTTTGCCATTCACTCTACCAAAACGGATGGGGGCTGAATCCCGTAGTCCTCTTCTAGACGGAAGAGCTATAGGAGGAGAATGACCCTCAAATATAAAAGTGTTTCAAAATTTTCCCTACGGAATCATCTCGTCACGGTGCTGCCCAAGGAAGGACGTTAATCCAGCAAAGTCATTCGTTTTTCCTACGGGGCTAGAAATATAAGAAAGGTGCTAAACCCCAAAGGAGCAAAGCAACCGTGGGATTTCTTCCACATGCTTTGATTATTAATTATACTTTTTTTTTTTTTTTTTTGAATGTTGGTTGGCAGCAAGACCAAAAGTATTCAAAACGAGTTTTGTGGACTGAGAAGGACAAACCCCTACAGGTTACCGTGTATTCATAGTAAAAGGCATGTATATACTGGCGCATAGATGTAGTCTTTCTGGATCTGAGCAATTTTTTCGAAACTGGATTTTTGTGGAAGAACAAGAGCGGGAAGAGCACAAGCAGATACGCCATAAATATGTGTTCGTGTATATCTATGTATGTACATACGGGATAAGATGTGCCATATGGCACGCACCACGGATCTAAACGGGGAGAAAATATCATGCCCTAGAAGAAGTCAACAAACGCGATTAAAGCAAAGAGGAATATTTATTTTGTTGCATTCTGGGTCCAGACATCTAAACCCTTCTAAACAGCTTGTGACAAAGGTTGGTTTCCGGGAGACCCTTCGAGAGCAGCAGAGAGTACCGAGCTGCTCCGGCCAAGCTGCTGCCGTGCGCCGTGACTTCCCCGGGCACCGCCCTGGAAGGACCTGTTTGAGTTTCTCGCCTGTTATACCTGCTGAGGAGCTTTCTCTCCCTGGGCGTGTTTTCCGACAATTTTAAGTTAGTCTGGGCAAAATGTTCTTGACCTCGAGGGACGCTGATAGTGAGGGTGACGTAATTTCTGAAAGAACCAGCGAATTAGGCTCGGGCTGCGGAGCCGTGCCCCTGGCAGGGGAACAGCGGGGCGGTGCTGATGCCACCCGGCCGCTTGGGAGGCCGCTGCCCCGGTGGGTTCCTCCCTGCCCGCGGGAGGAAGGCGAGGGTAACCTCCCGCGCCTCGGCACCCCGGGCAGGGACCGTCGGAAGAGCTGCCTGGTCTTCTTGCTCCTTCTCATTTACTCATTCTTGGCACAAGGGGGAAAAAAAATGGGAAGAAAAAAACCAGAGGCGAGAGGGCGAGCGGTCTGGCTCGTCTCCTTTCATCTCTGCGGCCCATCAGCAGTGGGGGGCGCAAGAAGACAGCAGTTAGTGTAGGGCCGCGGTGATCAGCCAGGGACCGCCGTCCGGAGGGTGGGAGGGAGGGGAGATGCCGCGGCTGGCGGTGCGGGGAGGACGGATGCGGCCGGCGGCGCGGGCGGGAACAGGAGGCCGTGGGCAGGTTTGAGCTGGCCGCGGAAGGCAGGGACGCCGTCCTCCCCCTAGGCCCCACTTCCCTAGGGCTGTGTCTTGATCCCTTCTCGTCTTCTTTATCGATGAGGGTTGCCTGGGACTTCGGGATCAGCTCCTAAAGGAGCGTGCAACAAGCCGGTAGAGAAACAGAGCCATTGAGCGCGGGCCAGGCGGCGCAGGGAAGCCCTGGAGTGAGCAGCTGCAGCCGTGTGTGTGCCATGGCTACCTGCTGCAGCCTTCACGGTACTTATTCCGGGCCCTGCGCACTGCTGCATGACAAACAAACTCCAGTCTTTCTCTGCCAGGATTTTCCAGTGCTCGCTCGTTTCCTCTTTTGGAAACAGCTAAGCCCGGACACTTGGGCTTCGCTGCTAACATTATCTTTTCTCACGCCAGTTCTCAGGCAAAATAACAGGCAGTCACACGAACAAGGCCAGATTTTTTTCTCTCCACGCAATATCGATACACCCCCTATTCCCAGCAGAATCATGATGATCTCTCAGCCTCCCTGCGGCTGCAGTGCCTTTTTCCGCTGAGCAGCACACTCACCCTGCATGCCGGGCATCCCATGCAACCACCTGGGGAGAAATCCATCACACTGGGTGCCCATGCAGGCTGCAATTTTTTCTGAGATTCTGGAAGCAACATGGTCAAGGTCGGGCCCACCTCGGGATTCGCATAAAGGAAAATTTTTCCTCCTTCACCTCAGCCTTGCAAGCAGGAGGCCTGAAAGACAATTCCTCCCAGGCAAAGAGTGCAAACACCACCTGGGACTCTGCCTCTGTGCCTGGGCGTAGAGAGGACAGGCAAGGTGACATTAGGCATTGCTGCTATATGTGTATCAAGGGGTTAATGCAGTTCTGATACAGCGGTGGGTAACCCAGGTTGCTTCATTGCCCACTTAATCCATTCATGTTTCTCACCTGAAACGTTTATTGGAAACTATTGATACTGATAAATGGGATCAGAAGTTGGTCAGAAGTCCCAGCAAAATTTCTGTGTTCTTAAATATGCATCAAGAAGTGGGATGAAAGGATCCTAAATTAATTTACTTCCAAGGATTTTATTTGTTTTGGTATAAGTTTTTTAGACAAACTCAGAATTTCCTACATATTCCTGGGCTGAAGTTTCTGGCAGAAGCCTATGATTTTCTGTGACAGTTTTCTACATCTCTGCTTGTGCTCTGTTTGCTGTCTCACATGACACGCATGGTGTGCCCAGAGCTGTGCTCTGAGAGCACAGAGAGGAGCAATGGGCCAAAGGAGAAGGAGCCTCATCAGCACAGCTCATTGAGGGCACTGGCTTTTCTCAGTGCACATTGCCTGCTGCTCCATGCTCACCTTGTCTCTGTCCTTGTCCAGGGGATCACGGATTTCACGGATTGGGGACAGACAGAAAGTGGTCAGACACTGGAGATCCCGTACCCAGAGTGCAAACCTGGGCATTTCTGTAAGGCAGTGGTGCTGCCACTGCTCAGAGAGTCAGAGTGGAGATTTTGTTTCTGTGGAACAAATCCAGCCTGTGGATTCACATCTTCATCCCTGAGGGCCATGCACAGAGATACAAGCCAAAAATAAACTAGGAGGCCAAACCCGCTGTTAAGGATGCACTGTGAGAACAGATGATGCCATCTCAGCTTGGCTAGCTGAAGATTTTTGAAAGTGCCCTGGAAGTTAAGGGGTTAACATTCCACTCTTCATTGTTAAAACTATGTAAAAATTTCATTCAGCGTGCCTTCCATGCTCCTAGTTGAGGTTTAATATAGGGGAGAGTTTGAATGAGACAGTAATGCCTGGTAATTGAACCAGCATTTTGCATCAGTGCAACTGCTGCTTTTAAGGACACTCAGATTCAGTGAGGAGTGAGAGAATTTCCATTGACATGCCTGTTCTAGGTGGACGGGATTTCCTTTTTCTTTCCTCCCCACCCCTCCCCTGCCCCAACTTCTTCACCCTTTCATTCCCCTTTCTCTTCACCTTCTCTTTATGTTCCCTTCTCATTCCTACCCTTTCTTTTTTGTTCTTCTTTTCCTCCTTTTCATTTGTTTGTCTCATATACAGCTTTCTGTTCCTTGTCATTCTAAACAGAGCCTCATGACGCGTGTAAAGAGAAAACAAGAGGCAACATGCCTGTTCCCATGTGATCAAATCTGCTCCTTTTCAAATCAAAGAGGAAATCACCCTTTCATTACAAGAGACACACTGTTGAATCTCTGGAGTAAGATACCCACTTTTTGGAATTTCCCTAATGACGAGAGGTCCCAGCAGATCCTGTACCCCTTGGACACCCTTATCTCCAAAGGAACTTTCCTTAGGGATTTCTCACACCTTCCCCAGGGATGAAAAGGGTCCCCAGGATCCAGTATAGGAGCTAGGACTTTCTTCAACCATTTTCTCTAGGCAGAATTTCTACCTCTTAACGTCAGTCTCCAATGCTCTGAACCACACCTATGCCCCTCTCTGCACTTGTTCATGAGGCTCCCTATAAAAAACATCTTCATCGTAGTAAAATTACCAGGGTTTGGCCTATCTGGAGCAGAACTAGGCCTAAGGCTGGAAAGAGACAGGGCTGCAAGAGAGCGCAGAGAATCGCTGGTTCTGGCCGTGCGCCGCCTGCTTACAGCAGACACAGTGCACAGCAAAAGCCCCTCAGACAAAATTTCCTTCAGACAAGTGCCAGGACGCCGTGTCTCCAGGACATTGCCGCCTACCTGGGGGCGACAAAGGGAGAAAGAACTGGGTGTCCCGGCGTGTGGCCGGCGGTGGAGCCGGGGCCGGGGCCGGAGCCGGTGTCGCGCCCTGACGGGAGGCGGCGTCCCTGCAGGCAGCCCCGCTCCTCTCGGCTCCTTCTGGGCCTCCAGTTTTTTAAGATACAACAAGACACCAAAATACTAAATGCAGTGAAAGAATGTGTGTTCTCCTCTGGCATTCTGTGGTTTTCTCCCGATAATGCCACATCCCTCCTTATGGCTCTTCCTTTGAGCACCCCCTGAAACTCCTCAGTGTTTCTGTAAGAGATGCTTTGGCACACCCGGTCTCAGGCAACGCCGTCACCCGCTGGGCGGGAGTGGAATCGCGAAAATGCACAGCACGAAGGGCTGCTGACTCAGTTCTCGTTAAATCAAACCTTTAAGAAAAAAAAGTCTAGTCGCGAGAACCACTGAAATACTGTCTATTTTCATTTACCTGTGCCTTCCTCCAAGTTAAATTCACTCCGTAAATACCTTTTTGTTTTCAAATCAGGGAGTTTGCCGTGCAGCTCGTATTTCTACTGCTCATTCTAACATTAAAAGGTTGTCGCAGTTTCATGGCTCTCGACGAGTCTGGGAGAGATAGGAATTGAAATCGAAAGCCCAAACTCCTCACGATTTACTTTCTGTCATCAGTAAAGCAGCAGATTCAGTTTCCACGGTCAAACTTGTCCTGAATGTCCTATGAGAGGGAATGGTGCACTTACCTGCCCCTCCCCTCCNTCTAACAAGGTAAATATCTCCAGAACCTCATGCAGTGACAGTGAGGCGTTGTTTCGGACAGCCAACAGGTAAAAACAAAACCCCAAAAGAATCCATTCAGAACAGACCGATGCCCTCCTCAGAGGTGCCGGGATCTGGCATTCGGAGGTACAGGGAGATAGAAATGTGTCCTGGATCGCATCCTGTAAATACCATTACATGCTTTCCTAAGGCACATCCCACTCACCACATCCCACTCATCAGGCTCTGTCCTCTGTCTCCTCAACGCCACTTACGTGTTACGTGCTGTCACTGTACCAGCTTGTCTTTACACACAAGAATAATGCACCTATTATTCTCTTCTCTCCAAAGCTTCCACCTCTAATCATGTCGTAAAAAATAGCCTTAATAAAACAGTGATAATTACGCCATTATTGTTAACACTACCCATTAAAAATTTAAAAATAGGTTTTCTGGTTTGGTTACCCATTTGAACTAGGTATCACTTTTTGCGGCACTAAATCGTTCCGCAGTATGTCAAAACTTTCTTCCTTTTTTAAAGACGAAAACACTTCAGGATTTTTTAAAGAAACTGATCATGGGTTGCCAGTTCTAACTGGACAGTATCGGTCAAAAGTTATTGACACCCTGTTGACCGGCTAAGAAAAAAAAATATCCCGCAGGGAAACAGGGTGTGATGTGCCTTTCGTTCTGCAGGCTTAGCACTTTCAAGGAAAATGTTGAGCATATCACTCTAGCAATGTTTTAATGTCCCCCTATTCCTACCTCTTTTTGGGAAGGGTGTGTGTGTGTGTGTTTCATTTGTTTTTCGTATATGGGACTACATTTCAGACAGCGTTAAGGCGGGATTCGGTGTCCTGATCCCGTCTTGGCCGTGTATCAGCAACGAAAGCTGCAAACTCGGAGAAATAAATAAGTTTGAAAAGTTTTGAGCATATTTATGGCATCCTGGCTGTGTCCTAGCGAGCGAGAGAGAATAAGTTTTAAATCTCGGTCTGGAACATGCAGGAAAAAACCCCACCCACACCCATAGGGATACACTTTCCAATCTGCCTGGAAATTAATCCCAAATGAGGGAGTCTTCTTCCAAATCGAGCATGACAGACCTGATAGAAACACTAGACAGAAGGCAGTGCGCCGGACCCCGCATTCCCGGCGAGGCAAAACTCCGCGGCGGCAGAGAGCGGGACGGGGCTCCTCGCTGCACCACGCCGCGTCACCGGCTCGTTGACGTGCAAGAGGCTCTTGCGGCTGAACTCTTCCTGGGGGATGGAAAATAGACATTTTAAGAAGCCTTTAGTAATCCAATCTAAATTGACTCCAAAACTTCCAGTACTTTTTTTTTTTTCTTTTTTTTTTTTTCTTTTCTTTTCTTGGATTCTACTTGGGCCTTTAACTCCCTGTGTTTACCCTTGGCAAATTAAAGCATGTGTACGTGTGGGGGGCGTGCATCTGTCCGTGCAGGGGTGTTCCGCAGCCCGTACTGCTGTGGGCTGCGTCAAGCCTCCCGTGGCAATGACCATCGTCTCGGGCTTCACAAAACCTCCGACCCGGTGTACTAGACCGGTGGTTTCTTGGTGGGAACGCATTTAGAATGGGGTGAGGAAGGAGGCAGCGGTGACTCGTAAAGAAAGATGATAAAATTCCTGGGCATCGGCCAGCATAATCCACAGGAATCGTCCCCAGGGCTCCAGTCTGCCCGAGAGAGATTTTCCCGTTAACTTCCCCAAAATCGTTTTCATCGCCCACTCTGGGAGCGCTCCCTTGCACTCACAATTCAGCTCCTGATTACGTTCTTATTCAGAAACAGACATGAATACCCCTCTTCTTACTACCACCAAACTCGTTGCGATGCGGAAATCCTCTCTGTCCGCCTCAGAGACCAGCCAGCTTCCTCCCACAGGGCTGCTTGGCCAAGCTAGGTAGGAGGTGAGCTTCCTCGGGAAGCTGGGGCTACCGTGGGCCCGGGGGGCGGCCGAACCTTCCCACTTCCCCCGGAGGTGTCAGGAACACGGACACAGCTCCCCTGCTTACTCCAGCAAAGCGCAAAAACGACGCCACCAGCCGTGGGAAGCTGCACCAGCGTGGGACGGAAAAAGCACCCGAGCACCCCCGCCTCGCCTTGTCTGGCCTTGCCCCACAGGTCCAGACCGCATCGCTCCGCTCAGCGGGATCAGCATTGCCCTTCTGCTCTGCTCAGCACCGAAGGCAGACTGCCTTATCCATCCATCCATCCATCCATCCATCCATCCATCCATCCATCCATCCATTCTTCCTTCCATCCATCCTTCCACCCACCCGGACATGGTTCTGCTTCCCCGACCCCGTGCTCACACAGCCCGCAGAGCCGAGCCCGGCTGCGATAGGGATGGGCGGCAGATCCTTACAGGGCACACGTCGGTCTAGAGGCTGGCAGGGGAGAGAAAGGAAAGGGAATTTAACAAGGAATTTTCAAGAATTTTGCAAGCTTTGGAGCAGCGCACGCTTCACAACGTGTGGTGGAAAGCAGCGCAGTCCAGAGTGTGCTATGTGCATGATGTGCATTTGCATGGAAAAATACGTGCTGTATATACAGAGAAAAACGGAGAATGGTGGCCACAGCCCTGTAAAAAATTCGTGGTTTATCACCCTGAAAACAATATACTTATTGCTAGGAGCACTCCTTAATCCATGCATCCAGCCGAACGGGAAGCTTGTTTGCTTGTTTGTTTGTTTGTCTCTCTACATCCTACTCGCAGGGCTAGACGGAAAATCACAGCATGTTTCCTGTTGCGCTGCCTGTTCCCCACCGAAGCAACGTCACCTCAGATATGCCAGTAAATTCCTTACCGGGTTGGGATTGTAATTGGTTGAATGTTTTCTGTATCCTGACTAGCCAATAACACTCCGAGAAAAAAATTTAGAACAACCTAGTTACAACAGATGGCGAAAAATGACTTGACACTACACGTGTGAGGCAATATTAACTAAAGATGAGATCCTTACCGCGTTCATTAGAATTACCATAATACGCCAAAAAAGATTACACGTGCCGCTGTATTTCTGGTACAAGGTCCCTTATTTTCAGACAAGTGTTGTCCAAATTGTTGCCCTTGTCATGTCTGTTTTAACATCATCTGCTACCTAGCATAAGCTCTGGCCTTGATAACTTGCATTTTTCTGAGCCTGAATTATTCTTGTCAGACCTTCTTCTTGCATCCCCCCACCCCCCGCCCCGAAAGTAGATAATAATTTGTGCAAAACAATTAGTTAAAAAGAAGAAAGGAGAGGAGACATAAAACTCTCATGAAACCGCAAGAACGGTGGAAAAATGGAAAAAGCAAAGGAAAAAATAAGAGCAAAAGATAAACGGCAGATAGCAGGAATAACTACAGTTACAAGTGAAGTAGTTGTATCTTTTCATATGTTAAAAGGAATAAATATATAACCGCATTTCCAAATGGTAAACTAACATTTTAGTCTCAGTAAACAGAAAGCAACGACAATTATACCGACAGGAACCGATATTGACCCAGAGGAAGAAATCAAAGCTATTTTTACATTCAAATGTCAGCAGCGCATTTCTTTATCCTCAAGTTTGCAAAGGATTCTTAGAAGCCTTATATGTGCAGTTAGGAGGAAGCTGATTGCCAGCAATAAATAATGCATCCAAGGAAGAGGCTTGAGTACGTATCTTCTCACTTCCAGGATGCAGCTAAGGATCTTCGCCTCAATTCTACATCAAGGTTGTGGCTTCAAGCAGTCAAAGGGCTATTTAATTGTCAGGCAAGGCTTCCCCCCGCGGAACTGTCTCCGCATGCTACAACACCTTTGCAGCTCCATATGCATCTCTTTTTCACACTTCCCTCTCCATCTCAGGCTCCTACACCTGGCGCATCATGCATTTAGCCCATTCGCTCCGGCTCTTCCTTTCATCTTCCCAATGGCAGACGTTTCTATTTATCCACTGGCAATCAATGTGTGGCGTCACCGGTGGTACTGTAATGACGACTGCACCATTGAGGATGACAGCTTAGAAAGAAGAGGGCAATGGTGATCCCTCCCAGAGCAGCACAGCGGAGTGTAGCGCTCGCATCACAAGGTCACCCTATCTCACCGCTGACTCCTCTGCATTGGCAGGAGAGGGTTGCTGGGTTTGTACGAGGCTGGGGCGGGTGCAGGAGGGAGAGGGGGAAGAGATCTGGATTTTTTTTTCCCCTCCCTTAAGCAAAGCCACAATGGAAACCAGGAAGGAGATGGTGATGTTTCTGGAGGGGACTACTCTTGGCGCTCTAGTTGGCAAGAGGGTGCCTAATTTGTCCGAAGCAGTGGGGAGCCCCGCTGCGGAGCCGCAGGAGAAGATGATCCATCGGAACTGCATCAGCCCCAGACCTGGCCCCTTGTCGTCCCGGGAGAGAGGAGGAGGAGGAGGTGGCGGAGGAGAAGACGAAGAGGAGGTGGAGGTGCTGCCAGGGACAGGGACAGGGACGGTGCCGGAGAGTCGCTCGGCGGCGGCAGCACTGCTTTCGGCCGGACAGCAGCCCCCTGCCCCGGAGCTCCCCTCCAGCAAGGGACAGCAGAGCAGCTCGGACACCGAGTCGGATTTCTATGAGGAAATCGAGGTGAGCTGCACCCCGGACTGCGCCACGGGGAGCGCCGAGTACCAGCACAGCAAAGGTACCCAACTCCTTCCCATGCCTCCGGCCCCACGTCCGCTCCGGGGCTGGGTGGCAGCACTGGTGGGGCGGGGGGGCTGCCGGAGGGGCTTTTCCCCTCGCCATCTGAGCGAGGGACAACGAAATCGGGTGTGTGTGTGTGTCTGCGCGTGTGTGATCCCTTTCCTGACTGACTGCTCACCTCTCTGCCACCGAGAGACTTGTTTGGGAGTCAGAGGACACGACACCGGGCAGCCCCCGCGTCCCTGGAGGGGAGCCAGGCTCCCCGTCGTGGATGCGTCAGGTCTGCAGCTTGTCCCGTAGGATCTTTTTGGCCAAGACAACCACGCGTTCTCCTCTTCAATCTGTTCTATTTTATTTTTATTCTTCCCCATCGCCTAGACAGTGCATACTTCAGGAAATCCCTTACGATCCTCCACACCGGCGGGTTTTTTTTGTATGTGTGTGTGTGTGGGTAAGATCAAACGGGTTTTCTGGCCAAGAGCTGTTTGTGGTTTTGCAGGGTGAAATGTGCCCGGGCGAGTGCGGAAGCGCCCATAAAGACCGTAAAATCGCTCGCCGACTCATGCCAGTCCCAAGTGCGGTAGCGAGGGCCTTGTTTGCACGTTGGGTTAAAAAAAAAAAAAAAAAAAAAA
>VXBB01021497.1:44716-190486 GCA_013399915.1 Illadopsis cleaveri
TTCCCCCCCCCCCCCCCCCTTTTTTTTTTTTTTTTTTTAATCACTTAAACTGAGTGTATCTACGACCAAGAGTGTAGTGCAGGTTTACACTAATATTTACAAACCTCATTTTTAAGAATCTCCATCGGTGTATTGCATGCACATATACACGCAAAGCAAACACATAAAGTGATTTTCCCAGCTGCCCTCTCGGCAAAGAAGTGCCTGGGACTTCAGAGACAGAAATTGCCACTTAAGAACATCACATGAAAGTATTAAGTAATTATTTAAAACAAGGCTGTTTAGAAAAATATTTGTGTTTATTGCAGCTGCTCGATTGGCCTCGTTAAATCTGGGGAGCATTTAAATTGTGTTACAGTCTCATTTAAATCCAGTTTCGTTCCAGCAGGCTGCAAAGCCTGAATAGAACCAATCACTCCATAATGATGATGAATGAGAAATTAATTCAGATACAAGCAAGACAATTTAGGCCTTCATCTGTTTAAATAGCCTTCCAAGATTATTCGCAATTGCAGGTCACAGATTTAATCAATTGTCCAATCTTGTGAAAGTCATATCCTTGCATCTTCATCGAGATTATTTATAGCGCGGTGAAGCCCAGTGAAAGGTATACGCTCTTAACAGGAACAATTACTTAAAGAGAAGCGTTTGCAAAATGAAAAACAAATGCCTCCGTGGGCAGTAAATGATCAAACACTTCCTCGCTCTCCCAGTACATCCTTCCCAGCCTGAGGAAAGGAACGAAGCTGCAGGTGGGGAATAAAGGGGACCGTCACCAAACTCCATCCCTGCCGTATCGGCTCATGCTCTTCAGCGCAGCCACCCGCGCTCCTTCATGGGCCACCCAGTCCAGTGTCTGAGGGGCCGTGCTTTGCTCCTGAGGGCGATGGCCCCAGAAAGGACACGTTTAAAACCTGCTTTTAACAGCGGAAGAATAAGCAGACCGCGCCGCTGCTCAGCCCGGGGATGCCAAGCTCTCCTGCGGGGAGACCTGTCATTTTCCGCCTCTGACCGGCTCCTACTCGAGATATGTATGTGTACCAGCAGCCCTGTTTTAGGCCGAGCCCTGCTAATGCCCCTGCCCAGCCTTGCACACAACTGGCCTCCCCCTGGCGTGGTGCTCGCTTGGCTCGGGATGAAGCCGGCAGAGAATCACCGCACCTCTCCTGGAAGAGCGGGCTTTTTCTTTTGCGCTTGGACCAGCCTCACCTGGGAAAACCCGAGGTCCCGAATAACTCAGGGTTAATAAAGCCTCTACAGAAGTTGAAATAAACCACTTTCGTTACGGGGAGAATTGTTTCATTGTTCGAAAAAGAGATGGAAAACAGCGAAGACACCAGACTTGTTTGTCAGGGTGCCGGTGTATAGCTGCTTCTTCCCGCTTCTCATCCTTTCTTCAGACACCTTCCACGTACCTGGAGCCCTCATCCCTGCTGGCACTGACGCCCTGTCTGGGGGCGGCAGTTGCAGGCTCCTGCCCAGACTCGAGGGGTGATTCCGGGCTCGGAGAAACACCTGCTGCCCCAAAGAGGCTTACCCCAGAGCACAGGGAGTGCAGTGCGAAGGGAAAACCTGGGGTATGGGAGGGGTAGAACCTGGCCCCACGTCCTCTGTCCAAGGGACCCTGAAGGTGGGACTCCGAGGACCGCTGGGCAGCGCGGGTCCCCTCCGGCCCCGTTCCACTCCTGGGGACGAGGGGCTGACCGAAAAGCCCCTGGGAGCCACCACAGTCTGACCGCAGAGAGGGGGTGGGTTTCATGGGTGGGAGTGCGCGAGGGTCAGCACAGGTGGATCAACACTAGGTAAGACGTCCTCCCAGTGAACGGGAAGCCCTGCATCACTGTAGTTTTTCCTCACGGGAAAGCAGAGAGTGGGGCGCGCTCACCCACGGGCACAGCCAGGATGGGGTAACACGTGGGTTCCGGGCAGCAAAGCGGGCCGGAGGAGCCGTGCGAGTGCGCAGCCCGACACGGGAACCTGGAGCAGAGCCTAAAACAAAAGCCTGCCTACAGGACCCCCAGAGCTCTAAGGAGCCGGTCTCAGCGACAGACTTTGATGTATCGCTGTCCAATTAGTGCCTTTAATTGGCGTCCTCTGGGACAGGCAACCCGGGCGCTGAGGCGGCGAGAGCTCTCTCGGCAAGCCCCGTCCGCCCGCTCGCAAGGTAACAGATAAATAATGCGGCCGGGCGGTAGGAATCCCGCATCCCTCTCCCTCCGAACAGGAGCGGGGAAACGACCAAGCAAACCCGAAGCCAACTGCTTGCAAACAACCCCGCGAAGAGCTCCGTGCCCACAGACACCCGTGTGCCCAGGCAGGGAGGGGCGTGGGGTGTAGCTGCCCCCACATTTATCCCGGCCTCTGCCATCGACGCCCCCCTCCCCGCCTGCTGAGGAGGGGGGTCACCAGCGTGGAAACGACGCTGCTTAACACATACCGCACGTTCCTTCCAATTTGGCTAATGAAGGTCGCCTGTTAAGCGTAATTTTAGGGGTTAAATGAGCCTGACTGCAGATTTAAAGACGCTTGATAAAACATCTTATTTGAATGACAGCAATTGCATATGTAGATGTCATTACAGCGGTCTAGATTTATCTTGGGGGAGGAGGAGGAGGAAACAAAGCAAACACTCTCACAGGGAGGGAGGAAAACGCTTCGCCAATTTATTCTAAACCAAAAACCCTTGGTCGAAAGAGAAATTGATCGCTTCATTCATCAAATGAATAAAACACATTTCTGAGATCAGAGGGTGCTCGAAGAGGTAGACAGAGAGAGAGAGACAGAGGGGAAAGTTCGTAGTTGACAAGAACCGTCAAAAGGAACAAGAAGTCATTGGAAGCTCACCTTGAAGTAATTCTGGTTTTCTTCTATTTTCTCCTTTTTCCTTGTTTCTTTCTTTTAATTTTTTCTTTTTCTTCGAGTAGTCAGAAAACGTTTTAAGAAAAAAAAAATCACCTGAAGCCAGAGGAAGACAAGATTTTTTGATTAATAAGGAAATCAATTTGGCAGAACGGAAAGGATGCTGACTTCTCAAACTCGCTGTTAGCAGAGGCGTCTCCGGGGAAGGCAAGCAGTTCGAGGCTGTTTCAGGAGCCATCAATCCCTGATACCCGGGTACAACTCAAAAATAAGCCACCAGAATTTTTACAAGAAAGCATCTCTAATCGATATTTGTAAGCTGAACTACTTTACTTGCTCTTCTGCAGTGGTGTTTTCAGTGTTAAAATATTGTCATTTCACCACATTCTTCCCGAGCAGTAATACAGGGTTACATTACAGGCGTCTTCTATGTGCAGTCCCCAGAAGATGTGTGTATGTGGGTCATGTAGTGCCACCAAAAATCACAGCCTGAAAATCCCCATTCCCCACTCCTTATAGAGAGACCTTAATTTGCACCGGGATGGGTGCTCTCCATTTCTTGTTCAAGGGAAAAAGCTCTAACTGTCTGGTCATCCAGTTTTCTCAATAGCTTGATTTCACCTTGCTAAATTTTATTAAATACACATTTTACCCTCTCTGTCTTGCTTGCCTGGCACCAAATTTTGAAGGTCCTAACTTGTCCCCAAATGCATTTTTGCCTACGTAAGGGAAGTTTGCCTACTGTTGTTGCAGTGCAGGATCAAAGATGAGTTTCAGAACAAATAAAGGAACCACTATAACTAAATCCACACGATTAATATGAATCACTCCTGGGAATTATCCTACAGTTATTCTAACGTTTACTCAAGCCTGTGTACTTCAGGGAGGGAGGTTTTATCCAATGCGGAGGCACTGAGTCATAGGTTCCAAAATCACTTTCCATAAATGACCTGAAGTAAAATTTAATTCAAACTCAAAAGGTCTGATTTACCATATAGTAGCTATGTAGCAGTACAGTCTTGCCTCCTCTCACAACTAAAAATTAAGTAGAAAATAATGCAGGAAAGAGAAGGGGAGAAAGAAAGTTGGGGGAGGGCGGGGAAACTCCTTACTTTGCCAATGTTTATGCTCCCCTTTCAGCCAACTGAAATGTGGAGTGGAATCTATTCTGGAGGCAGGAGAGCACTCAGCCTGTTGCCAGTGTTGGTTTGGCTCTGAATGACGTTCTAACCCTGCTCCTGTTTTAGCAGAGATGTGGATTTAGGCAAATGGACAAGTTTAAATGTCTGAGCCATTCTCAGCCCCAAGCAGTGCATTACTGCCCATTAACTCAGGCTCTCGAGGTACAAGAAAATAGAGGTTACATGACCTTATACCCCTGCTCCCTCTGCTTTGGTAGTCACAGCTTCCCACCTGAAAGCCTGTGTCTCATTTGGGTCACAAAGGCAAGTTTTTACGAAAGAGCTATACTGAAGCATTGAGCAACTGAATCATATATTTATGGTAAGGAGACAGCTATTCCTGCATCTATTTAGTCCCCATTCAATCTAATCTAACTTCAGATCATGACACCAGGTCCTGCAAGAAAAAAAAGCTGTAGTGTCACTAATTATGATTCCTTCCTTTTGATGTCAGTACATCAGTCACTTTCCATGTGTCTGACCCATCTACTGATTTTTTGTATTATATTCCAGTTGCCACTTGTATTTCAAGGGCTGTGTGCAAGCATTTGTAAAATAATAGTGCAAGACAGTATAAAGGACATTATGACCTCCATTTTCTGATATTGCTCCACAGAAAAAAAGAAAGCCATGTTCACTAGTGGGAGTATGCTGTGGGTTCTCCAGATCCAGATGCAGGAATCAGAGATGCTAGCACTGTCTATGCTGGCTCCCAGTGTTGATTTCCCTGGCGTTGTCCCAGAGGGTATTCCCCAAATCAACATTCCTCAACCAAACCCAAATTGCACTTACCACAAAGGGGCAGTCACCAGAGATTTGGAGTAAGTGATGATCAGCCATATAATGAAGTTTTAGTGCGTTCAGAGTCTTAACTCCTACAGTCAAGGCCAGTTTTTGTGTTTACTTTGTCTTCAGTGACAACCTCACTCTTTAGCCAAAGGGAAGATATTCCAAGGTCTGACTTTAAATTTCTCAAAGCCTCACCATGCAATTAGAGTGACACTTCTACACTGGAATGCATGGCTTTGCTATGGCAACAACATATCGTTGGTATATAACTCCACCAAAGGCAAAATCATCTACCCTGATAGCCCCAATCACTTTTTTATGCAAGAGCATAATTCTTACAGCAGCCTTTCCTTGAAAAAGTGGCTGTAAATTAGAGCATCTCTGTGCATGTTGTTTCAGTTTGTCATAACCACCCCTTCAGCAAGGGATGGTATTTGATGTCTCCTGTAATCTGGCACACCAGTAGAAATCAGAGTTGCTGTTATATCATCCTATTGTAAGTGTACAATTAGTTATTTCCTAGAATTGTTAAACTTTTGCTTTATAAACTGATAGGTTAAATCTAGAGGAACCTAAGGCTTGATCTGTACATCACAGACCATTAGATTTCTTCCAGTTAATTTTTACTGAGTGCAATATGATATATTTGACTTTCAAAACAGGTGCTTGATGTGACCTGACTCATCAGCTTATGGAGAATCTTGATAGTATATGTTAGCCATGATTCATTGGTTAAGCAAACAGAATAGACCAGAAAAATAAAAAGCCTCCATGTTTCTTTATTTCTAGTAAAAGTTTTTCAGTAATTTATGCTTCTGTTCTTCTCAGTTAAGTTACTGAATTTTATTATCCAGCATTTTCCATTAAAGAAGTTTACATATGGTAGTAAAGTACCTCTCTATCTTTGCTCTGACAACCTAAGCAAACCTGAAATTTGTGTGAGGCATTTTCTTCAGTTACTGAGCTCTGAGTGAGGCACTCTTACACTGTCACCAATTTTACAGCCTTCTCTCTGAAAGCATGAAAGCCATAACTACCAACACAGTATCAGGGTATTTTGCATTCGTTCCATCAGCAGCCTGTCTTTTTGTTTCTATTTAATATATCGTGTCCAGGCAACCAAGGACTGCAGTAGCCCAAATGCAGTTCTGCAGCACTGACATGGGTCTGCATGTTCACATATTTTTTCACTATAACACTGCTTTTGTCCACCTCTGTCTTCTCAGATGTGTTCCTCAACATGTAAAGACTGGGGTCCTGAATGACTTATTTTGTATTTTGCAATATTTAGAATAGGTTTTTTTTGACAGCTCAAATTTCTTTGTGACATTCATGCACCTTAGCTGCAGGACTGAACTGATATCCAGAAAAACAGATTTATTAGAGGAAAATAAAAGGGATTGCTAATAAAATAAAAGCCATCTGATAGTTCTGATGTATGAACAATCTTCCATAGACATGGTGGTAACTATGGAGGTACGCAGGTGCCACATACACAATAGGGCAAGTGCATATTTGCCACAAATTTGATTAATATTAGGTATATAGATATTCCTGACCACCTGATTACAGCAGCCAGTAATGCTGAACATCCCAGTCTGTGAAGAATCATGTTAGCCATAATCCTGTCTATACCACTGACACTTGTGTGCTCTTCAGATTAGCCCATTTTTAACTTGCTTTAAATGGTTTCTGGCACCTACAGATTGAGGACACTGTAGGGATAACATGCAACACGTTAAGATTAGAATGACTAGGGGTAAATTCCTTACAGAAGCCTAGGCTGAGATATTTATAAACTAACCCCATAATCTCATTAAAATAAATCAGACGTGCCATGCCAAGACGTATTTTTTCATAAAAACAATATTGATTGACTTATTTAGGAGAGGAATGCAAGTCATTAAATTCTTGTTTTGTCAGTTTCACTGTTATTTTCTTTTATTTTTAAAAGAATTTCCAAATTCACTGCTTAATTCTCTAACCCAGTAGGCATTGTTTAACATCTTCTTTAATAAATAGTCTCTTGAAAAGTGCTCAGTCTTCCTCTATTTTTAAGATTACATCACCTGATTTTCAACTGAAGATTAAAACACTGATTTTCCACTTCCAGAGAATATTAGATTCACACTGTTGAGAGGATTTCTTTTGGCTTTGCTATACTTTAGAATTTTCACTGCTTTTTACCCCTTTTACTGCATATTACTCCCATATTTTTTCTTTTGTCTGTAGATTCCCTCGTCAACTTCCTGTGTTTTATAACATGCAATGTAGGCTAATTGCTATGTAATGCAATTCCCTCTGCATGTTGTATGGCGATTTTTACTTCAGATTTTTGCCTTCATTTCACTCTCTCTGAGGACTGTTCTGGAGGCAGAAACTTGCCCTTCATGTAGATATTTCTCATATGCAATGTGTTTCTGGCCTCCAGCCGCCCACCAGTTTCCAGTCTAAAAATTAATTCATCATAACAAGATCCAAAAAAATAATTTTTTTCCATGCTGGTCATCATGCCTTTGAAGATGTGGATTTACCCACGATTTTTAGAAACTAACAGTGATGCTTTCTTGCTAGCTGCATGAGATAAAGTTGCAGACATGCCGAACTGAGTTTGTCCAGATGCTACTATTTTTATGCCTAGATATTGCAGACAGAAGTATAAGAGGTAATGTATCCCATTTTTTGGTTTAATTTGGCAGTTTTTGACACACACCTGTCAGCACCCTGGTCTTTGTTAGTTAGTACATCAATCCATATGCTTTTGAGACCAGTTGGTTGTAAGTTATAATTACCAAGTTGGTATTCCCTCCTTTCTTTCACTGTTCATGTGACTACTCCCACCAGGTGCTAGTGCTGATGACTATCTTCTCATTAAAAAAACTTCCCTCTTCCTGACTGTGCTATTCATACACCTTAACACTTTTGTAAAAGAATCCAAAGAATTAAATTTCTTCATATTCTTTGTTACATTGATTACAACTTTGTTGTTTATTGTATCATATTTGCAACTGGAAACATGTTTGCATCTTGCAGCTGTCTTCCTTGGAGCCACTGTACTAAAACCCACTTGCCATTCTGATTCCCAGCCACTCCCCGTACCCATGAACAAGACACACTCTTCATGCAACTTCTCTCTATTACCACATGTTCTATTCTTCCACTGGAGCAAAACTTGAACTTCAGACCAGAAGCTAAGTCCTGAGAACAATCTTTGTAACTTGTAAGTGTGGAAGAGCATCTAAAAAGTTGATATGGATATTCATCCAGCCACGCCTCTTGCTTCCTTCTCAAATCCCCAAAGTCTTTCTTTAACCCTCTACCACAAGGGTATCAGAGGATGATACTCAGAAGATGATTTCACAAAATATCTGCTTATGCAGTGCATTGATTCTCATTTTTTAGCTTGATCATCTTGGTCACTTCAATGTCTTTTTGGCTGTTTGCAACTTGACAGATAACCAATTGTGGCATTTTAATCTCTGCATCCAGTTTGATGCCACATTTTGGAAAGCCTATGACATTAAGCATTTGATTTAGCAAAGAATAGCTACATCTCATAGCCCTTAGTCAATAGCTTAGGGATTTGTTGGTATCACTATATTTCATGTCAGTTCTTTTCTGGTGACTTTACATTCCCTAGAGATTTCAGTCATCTCGTGTCATTTTATGCCACCATGGAGATATTCAATGCAACATTCAGTGATGACAAATTAGAAGTGAAGGTACATGGATGCACTAAAATAAATTGTGTCTTTGAATCTGGATAGTTACTCCAGCATTTTTCTGAATATTCTTCCAATAAATCTGCAAAGTTTTCAAAGTGAAGATTGAATCCTAATGATGGATTTATGCTACATTTATTTAAAAATCCTCTCTGCTTGTTACCTCCATTCGAATTACCACTATGAGCTATCACATCACCTTGGGAATTCACATCCAGTTATTCTCAATCTTTCAGAGGTTTCAGCTGTTTCAACCACATGCTACTCCAGATCCACATCCTGTGATAAAGTCAAATGTGGAAGCAGACGTGGGACCATTTACCATGTGATCCAAGTAATTTAGTTGAAGTGACAAGTCCTTAAAATATATTTATGTCTAAAGAAATTCACATTCTTTTCCAGCAATTCTTCCCCTGAAAATATTGATAAAATTAATGAGCAGTAGTGACTCATAGGAGAACTGCTGGAGGAGCTGTGATAGCTCTCCCTTAGGTGAGGACTGTCTCTTCTGTTCATCTATTAATTATCTGGCTTTCAACTTATTAAATAAGAGTTATACACAAATAGTTAACTTTTTGCATCAGACTCTGGATTAAATCAAGGCATCCAGAGTCTATCAGAAAAATGCAGACATATTTGCCCGCAAAATATTTTATAAAATGAAAAAAAAGGTAAACCTTATTAACAAGATTTTTCCTTAATAAAGCAGATGTAGAAGAAAGACTTTTTGTGACAATTAATTGCTTTGCTATCTTGTCATTCTCTGTTGATTACTTCTTATATTACTTTTTCTATGACTTTGCCTGGGAGCAACTTATTAATTTTAACTTTAGTATGCTGATTTTTTTTCAATCCTTTTTGAAACTGCCTCAGACATATAAGATTTGCTACATGCCTTTATTGCACCCTGTATTCTTCCACTTTCCATGGCATTCTTTGAAAGGAAGTCTAAAATTCAATTCCATAGATAGGTTATCTACTCAATTTGATCATCTGTGTTTGCAGACTGCTCTTCAATCAAGCACACTTGGGACTTTCTATTCCGCAATTTCAAATGCTTCTATCTGTTAGCAGGCAGGCCAGAACAGCTTTGCCAAATGGACTCATTTTGATCTCGCTATTTGAAATGGGCAGAGCTTTGAATTTTAACTTTGGGCACAGCGCTTGCTGTGATTATGTTGCATTCAGCTCCACTGTCTATTTGGAATTCACTTTTTATCCATTTCTATGCAGTGTCAGAAGACAACCTGCTACAGAATATACCAGTGTAGATTCAATTAAGAGACTTAGTAAAACCTTTGTTCCATTAACAGAGCTTCATCCTCCAGCTGCATTTTCCTATTGGAGACCAGTGCCAACACCTTTGCATGGTGTCAGTTCTCTCCAGGGGTATTGGAAACACAGCTAGTGTTTACACCATGCTTCCCCTTCCAGTCACACACTGTTTGGGCACGTGTTTCCAATTGTATGCTTCATTCTTTCAATGCTTATTACATACTTGGATTAAGAAAACATGCTTTCTACTGTGTTTCAAATACTTTTGCAACTTTGAATTTGTCTCTCGCATAAAAGTTGCAGTGGCCTAGTTATCCTTTATTTTGTCACAGATAGTTTTGTTTAGTCTGTTAGTCTGCTAACATTCGTGTTATTTGGCTTTGCCACACAGACTGATGACTTAATGGGACAGACATTTCAACAAGGAGGTAGTTTCTGCTAAACAGAATTTATTTCCTCGAAAGTGCTGTTTTTTTCATGGGTCTTCTTTTTGATGCTTTGTATAACACATCTAATTCCTCTTGCATTTATCTGCTTCACTTAAAATACCTACACTAAACTTTTCTGTGCACCTAATCATTCACTAGTTTCACATCTTTCTTCCTTCTCTTTGCAGTAACACAACACTATAGGTAAGGGAATGCTACTGTTTCTCTCTCCTGTTATATTTCCAATGGTGTAATATTAAAATCTCTTCTGTCCCTCACACTCGGCCTGTCTATTGATCAGTAACGGTGTCTCAGGCTTAACTCTAGCAGAGCCAGTGTATCTGTCCCCCAAAGAAGCTCTGTCCAGCAATTGCCTAATCCCAGAAACATTTTATTTGGCTGCTGCCAGACTCCAAACATTAACACAAAGAAAATGAAGGGAACAAGGACTAGGAACTAGGGATCCCAAACAGTTTGAAAGACTAGGCTGTACAAAAATGACCTTTTTTTTCCCTAAAGGAAACTCTCACACACAGGCAGAAAGAGTATGTGGTGTAATCCAGTTGGTCCCCAATGGGAAGACATGACTGCACAGCAACCCTGTCCCAGGATGCAATCTCCACTGAAGGAGGAGATGTCTCTGTGCTCGTGCCTTCTCCACTGTGCTCTTGGAGAGGAAGTCCCAGTGCCTAATGCTAGCTTCTGGATTCACAGCTGGGACTTGGTGTACTTCTAGAGCTCCTGCTACCTTTTTTTACAGCAGCTTTAGTATGCCATCAGCATTTGTAACAAAGCCTATGATACTCAATCTCCCTGTTCTGTCAGATGCTTGAGGTAGGCTTTGCAAAAGCGTAGTGAGGAGGTGCATGCCTTGAAACCACTCTTCCACCCTTATTAGTAGATATGTACTTTAGAATTTAGTCATGATTTTTTCATCCTAATCAGATTCAGCTCTCTGCAATATTCATTCATTTCCCTTGAGGAAGGCTTGAGATTTTATGCCAAGTATTTGGGTTTGGTACAACTTTCTTCCTGTTTCTGACAATATTTGCATTTTAAATGATTTGCTTTTATTCATCTATCTACGAACCTCAGCATTACATATAACAAATTCTGAAGTATTACTGATAAATGCACTACCTTCCAGGTCATCCCTGGATCTTGCAGAGAAGTGGCAGAAACAAACAACTTAAACCAAAGTTGGATAAAACAGAACTTGTAAGTGCAACATTTCTGCTGCAGACACAGGCCTTCTATAAGGGTAATTAATAATAGTTGTTAATAGCAAGACCCAATTTTTAAAGAAGCAACTTCAGAAAATCATGAGAAAATGAGATAAATAATCAGCTCAAACAATAATGATCAGCTGTAGCATAATTGCAGAACAGCATTTAAGGACTCGGGAGATCTAGTGCTTTTCTCTTCATTAATCAGAGTAAATATAACATTTCAGATGTTACTTATTCAAAGACTGTTGTGTGAGCCTGTACAGCACATCTCTGAGAGCAGAAGCCAAATTGTCTCTGTGTAGAAGAGTCTGATTTTTTTAATAACAGAATTCATAAAGACTTAGATGTTCACACAAGCCATTTTAAAGCTGCTATATCACTTCGGTGAAAGAAACAAAATATACCTTTCAAAAATTGAGGAAGAACACTTGCAGTTCTCAAAAATCTCACCTAAAAGACAAATTATACCAGAAAGAATTGCTATAACTGCACTTGCTTGCGGTACTTCCATCTGAAGAAATCCTGTAAGGAAATTATGCAGCCCAGCTTGGAGACACTTAAGCAATGCAATACTTACTTGCAGTTTTGGAGCAGGAGGCGTTGCCATCTCTGTGTGTGTCAATAAAACCCTAAATATGTTTTTCTCTAAAGTGTGAGCAGTTAAGTGACTGCAGGCTTTGCAAGCAGCCATCAGCTATAGCATGTCCCTGACAGAGCAACCCTGCCTCATTGAACTAGACTGGTGGAAACAGTGGTTCTCCTTGCAAGCACAACCCCTCTCCACAACCGCCTGTTTAATACTTAATAGCCTATCTGCATACTTTTTATATAGGATTTCAGCTTGCAAGCACCTGAGTTAAAGCTTTCTCTTCCCCCTCCCACTTACTATATGGGGTCTTTCACTTGTTGTGTCATAGGTCTAAATGTAAGGTCATAGGACTAGATGAGAAAGGTGTAATGTACATGGGGAAACCTAACCATTTCACACTACTTGTTCCCACTTTTGAGATCCTGTCCGAGCTCACAGCTTAAGCTCAGGAAAAATTGCTCCTTTCTTTTTGGAAACCAAGTTGCTGGCCCATAGGATATATATTCCTACAGGTAGTGGTATAATATATTTTCTAAGGAGAAGAGATCTGCTACATATTCCCCTTTCCTTCACTTTGTTTTTCTCACTAGCTCCTTGCTGAAATATGTGGTCACTGATGTGAAACAGAAAATCTGCCAGTGCATGATGCTCACTAGCCATGTGTTTTGTTGTAGGCTGGATGGATCACCCTGCCTGTTACTGTGGTTGCCTGATATTTCCCATGACATGATCTTCCATTGAGTAACTTTCAACTTTGCCAAACACCATAGAAATTTTCTATGTTGGGTGTACAGTGCTGAGTGAATTTATAAATACACACATAATTATGCAGAAAATAAACTGCCACTTCTAAGAAGGAATATGGTGTTCTTCCCATGCTAAAAATTTCTGCTGACCTTTTATTTTGAAAAACATAGGTCATCTCTCCCCTATCTTGAAATCAGACAGCCTTTAAAAATTTTTGGCCTTTATTCAAGGTTGCACCTTTTATCATCCCTTTGAGATGCTCCCCAAACTTGCCATCATGCAAGTCATTGAATAATTATGGCTCTCAAGAGGTCTGTAGGAGTATTTTAAGACTAAGTGGGCTACAAAGGGGGCTAAGTGGATTGTGCTCTCAGTCTTTGACCCACTGAATCATGGCTTCTTCCCTGGGCTGTGACACAAGAAAGTCCTTCTACCTCAGAACAGTCTACAGCTTGGGAACAAGGACATTAGCCTGAGAGGCGTGAGATGAGGAATGTAAGCCTACTAAGGGAAGTAAAGCACAGGCACATAGATGATGACATAGACATAGATATAGATATATATGAAAGTAGGCATTTATTTCTCAGCTAAATTTTGAAATGAACGGTGGCATTTCAGATGGAGACAGATCCTCTTGGTGATGGCAGAATAGAACCACAACACTTTCGTGACTGAGCCTCTTAGAGGATGTGGGGACAGACAGCCGCTCCTGTTCTACTGTAGGAGTCAGATGTGTGATGAACTGTTCAGAACTGCTGACTTGTGACAGTTCTGGGATAGAAGAATCAACACTTGGCGCTTGGGAAATTTTTCAATTAAAAAAGCAAAGAACATACGGAGTTTTGAGGTTATGCTTAGTTCCTGACTAATTTTTACTTCAAGAAATAGTCTTTGGATGTGACTGTGAATTTCCTGAAAATTCTCCTTGCATGGAGTTGACACCAGACAGCTTTCCCATCTTGTAGTCCCCTCTACTGCTCAGTCTTCTGTGACACAGAACACCAATTCCACTCTTCACCAAAGCCATATTCAGTGGAAGACTGACAGCCTTTTATATTTCAGGAATGTGTTCCCCAGGTCATGAACATTCCCCTGCCTCAGCAGTAGGCTGAAACAAATTCTCACAGGACAACTGCTTCATGACCAGGGATCTATCCCAGACCCACTCCCTGGTCTTCTTAATATCAATGATGGATTTCTACCATCAGTTCAAAAAGTGACAGAGACTTTTTATAAGCACTGTGAGAAGGGCTACCAAGAAGTTGGCTAGGTAAGAGACCATTGCTGAGTTGTCCTAATGCAGCTGCTGCAGATGTTGTGAAACTGTGGATCCTGCAGAGAGAAATATGATGGTAAAGTTCATGAATAATTCCTTCTACATGGCAAAGGTTTGAATGACGTACAGTAAGTGCACTCTGAGAACACATGGCAACCAGTGCAAAGAAACAAAATAGTAAGTACTTGCTCTTTAAGTCAACAACGTTTTACCTGAATGACAAAATATTTCTGCTGAAAAAACCAGCACATAATATATAAGAAAATGTAGAGTGAAACAGTCTAATATTTTGTGTTTCCTAACTTTGGTTATTTGACCTTGCAAATTCAAAGGTGTTTCTTTAATATTCTTTAATTCTCTTAGTTTCCAAACACTGTTTTATGCTTCATTTGTCTTCTGATGTTCCCATTTCCTAGGTGCTGATTTCCTTCCCCTGGTGCTGTACTGAAGCTTCTTGGAGTATGTACTGTCTTTTCAATTGGTGTGTACGTGGTGTTTAGCACAGCGGGCAACTGAATCTGATCCCAAACACATCATTTATGTACCTTGTTTGGGTCACCTCACATCTGCTCATGTGATTTGTCTGGCCAAATGCAGAGGTAGCTTCTGTGCAGTTAGAGACCAATTTGAAAATCAGTCAAGGGGCAAGACAGCACATCAGATATGATGGATCAAGAGTTCAAAGAAGGCCATAACCCAATCTGAGACAGAATCACTGCTGCTGAACCACTTTTGGAAAGCTGATCCATTCACTGCTCCTTGAAGGACTGTTCCTTCAGAGGTTAAAGGGAGAGTACGTTTGTTTGCTGGGCGAGATCAGGGAAGAAAAAAGAAAAAAAAGAAGAAAAAAAAAGAAAAAAAAAAGGAACCAGTGTATTGTGCCTCATATTGACAGAAAGGACTTAGGTAGAGAAAATGAATTGCAGTGTAAGAAAACTATCAACATGCTTCACTGCGTGTCAAGTATACAAATAGGCCCATGGCTGAGAAAACAAACGAACGAACGAACGAACGAACGAACTAACTAACTAACTAACTGACTAACTAACTAACTAACTAACTAACTTCAACCTCCCCGAGAATAACAACTGTGAAGGCTTTGGCCTGAGATGTGAGAATTTCTTACATGTTTGTTAGAAACTGCATCTTTAGCAACAGGTAAACTTAAAAATAAGGCAGAAGAAGGGAAAAAACCCAAAAGGACTGAAATTTGTGATAAAGTAGTAGTATTTTCCAACATGTATTATTTTGAGAATATGATCTGAAACTCTTTTGGTCTCAGCTAGGCAAAATTGGAAATGTGTTGGTAGTGAAGAGGAAAGGTGCAGTGAGGTTTGCAGTGGTTTACCACTTCATGATATGCTAATAAGATGCTGGTCAGCATTAGTATTTGCATGTTGTGCCTGCTATGAAGATCAAGGAGGAGAACATCAACTGAGGAATGATGGAGTGAGCAGGATTTCAAGGGAAGAAGTGAAGATGTGGGACATGTAGGGTTTGGGGCTACAGGGAGAAATGAGACATTTTCACAAAGAGATGGTAAGTTTGACTTAGCACCCACTGAAGTCAGTGGAAAGGTTGCTATTGACTGGTTCCCTCGCCCAGTGGCGTAGGGTATAATAAATGTGGTCAGCAGGAGTTGCAAGCCTAATACACAGTGAAACCCAGACAATTGTGAACAAGAGTTGAGAAGACACTAGCAGATACAGGAATGGTTTCATTATTGGTATGTACCGCTGCTAAGTAAGGCAAGGATTTTATCCCTGAACTTTCCACTCATGTGGAGATGAGTTTAGGTGTACAGCTCTCCTGGTTACTGCTGACACAGACTATGAGCTACACAGATGGGCCCTTGGAGGCTGTTTTGGCTTTCACATAGTGATGTGGTTATGATTTTTAACAGCAAGAGCAATGCACTTCAGCGTGAAAGGAGACTGACATCTGACTAGGAAGTGATGATTTTTTTTCCCCCATGATTATTTAATCAAACAAGAGAACTGAGAGTGTCATACAAGTACCAGCAATTTATCAAGAGACAGTTGTAGAAGGAAGCATTCTCTGAATCATCTGTGTGATAATTACCACTGACATTTCCCCAAGGGGAACTGCATTTTTAATTGTTACAAATATAATCACACTTCTACAGAAAAGTGGGAACAGAATCCTTTTGAGGCCTTTTCTGGAAATAGAAATGTCTAAAGTTTCCATATGGAAACAATTTGTGATAAGAAATTATTGTGTGCACCAGAATAAATATGTCATCACAAAGGTTAACTAAAATACTGGCTACTGTACTCTAATTTCCAGAAGAAAATATATTTAATAATTTCTTCTGGGTTAAGTCCTGGCCCTGCTGCAACTGCAGCTTTTTTATCTGGGCTGAAGTTGACTTGAGTTTTGATGGTGAGGAGTGCAAAATCTCTGATCCTGCTGAGTGAGCAGGAAGAGTCTCCAGGCTGTGTGCACAGAGGACATTATCTTCATGGCAGCCAAGGGAAGGACTGCTTGCATAAGAGTCCAAACACCTCTCAAGGCAAACCTCGACTCAGCCACTCACAGTGGCCACGGGCAGCACCTCTCAGGCTGGTCCACAACACATGGTCAAAGGGACCACAAGGGCTGGCCTTCTTCCTCAACAACCCTTACATGACCATTCACAATGCAACCACTCCAAGCTGTTTCTCCAAGGTGCAGACCAGAACAAATCTGCTAGTTTTTGCTTCCCCTCTTCATCTCATTGCAAACAAAAGCCCTTAGTTACTCATATTCCCCATTTCAATATATCAGGTGTATAAATTGTGGGATTTTTCTTGCCAGGATGCTAGGAGAGTGAAGTTCTTCAGCAGAGACATTATCTCTTTGGGTGATAAGGCTGGCCTATCACTTGTGGCTTGTAGAAATAAACTGAGTAATAAAGTATTTGGCCACTACTTGCCAACTACAGCATTGCCTGTATTATTTTAGGTAGCAGTGGTTGCCTGAGGATGAGAGATAGGTTTGTAGGAATAGATTGTCTTTTAACTGGACCGACTGGTATGGATGGGAACCCCCGAATTTTTATCAGAGAAGCAAAACCTTTATTTGATCAGATGAAACAATTTACAAAAATCTATTTACAAAAAATTAAATCAGGTGTTTTAAGTGTTTTTATGTTCTCTGCAAGGAAAGCTATTTAGACCGTCCCTAGCAGCATCATACAACATGATCACCATCTTGGGCTTCCCAGCCCTTTCACGTCCCTTTCCACTTATTCAGGAGCTGTGCCTCTCCCTGTATCATGCAGGTAACAGACAGGCTATTTTAACTAAACTGTGATTTATAGAAAGTTGCAGTCCTGCTGTTCAGAGTTGTTGATTTAGCTAACAGATGCTGGACATCAGCAGACAATACAATCTGATAACTGATCTACATGATTTAGGATTTCAGCCTGCAAATTTATGAGGAAAAAAACCAAACTCAAAACTGTTCAGCTAAGAACTATTTGGTTCTACTCCTTTTTCATTAAGGACCTTAGCCCTTTTTCATTTGAAATCAATGGAAATTCAGCTCTAGGTTAAGCAGACACCACTCAGTAACACTGGCAGAGCAATGCCAATTTAGCTTGGGCTGCATTTATTCTATTAGACTGCTCTTCATTGCTAAAACCAAAAGGGATGTTTATATCCTGTGTAAAAAAAAAAAAAAAAAAGGGATTGCACAGAGAAGACAAACAAACAATAAAAATACACTAGCTAATCACTTCCTTAGGTGGTTTAAATGGAAGAAATGGTATATTCAAAATTTTGAATAGTTGGAAAGAGCTCAGTTAACTGATTACAGCAGGAATTTTTAAAAGTTTTATATTATTGAACATGATATAAAATTTAAACAAAAGCTGGATTTGCACGTTTACTCTAATTTTACAATTAGAGATAGCATGTGCAAATATGTGATTTGCTATGATTTTTACATATATACTTTCTGCATGCAACCATCTTGGAAAGTGTACAAAGAATTTAGGTACACGTAGGAAAAAACCCAGTGAAACAAACAGAACCAAACCAAACTCAAAACATACCCCCCCCCCCCCAAGCCCCCAAACCCAAACAAACCACTAACCCCCCCTTCCCCCAACCAGATATTTCTTTTTATGTGTGTGAATAGGACTTAACCTTGCAGATCTATTTTATGATGTTGATTATCACCAGAATCTCTTCAGTGATGGATTATATGCACACTGAATGCTACCCACTTTTCCTTACCCATCATCTCAGTCGTTGCTGTGAAGCCATATGGATCTTTCCAAGTCCAGCTTCATCTTCTGTGACCTTGTGTTTGCTGTGGGTCTACAGGAGGCATTGGCTTGTGCTAGCAGTGACAGGGATTTCCAGCCCAAGCACTTCACAGGTCCAAGTGTTCTGAGCAGGTGAATTCATCCTGTCATCACCAAGTCCTTCTGCTAATGGGAAAGTTACAGCTTGCAAAATAGGTATTCAAAATGAGGTCAGTAATTCAAAGGGATCACTGTATGCAAAGATATACAGGTGATGTTAAATCTCTGCAGTAATGCATGCTGCTTATATTTCACAGATTACCAAAAGCACAAAATACTGTCAATTATAAAAACCAAAAAAGCTCAAACCAAACCAAACCAAGCCAAAACAAACAAACAAAACCAAAACCAAAACAAAAAACCAACTACAAACAAATAAACCAATCCCACCCCCGCCAAAATTAAAAAAACCGCACACCTGAAACCCTGAAGAATTTATTAGGAATTTGCTCACTTCAGACTAAAAATATATTCCAACTTCATACAATCACTTTTTCCTCAGTGTCTCGAGATCTTGCTTACACTGTAAAGTTGGAACGCTATAAGATCATTCTCCTATGGAAAAAAAAATTCGCTAAGCAGCTCTTATGTCAGTTAATTTGACTGATTGCTCTTGATGTGATTTGACATATCAGAGAAGTGTGATTCATGAGCTAAGAGGAAAGGACTTTTTAGCAGTTTGTTCCCAGGTTAAAATATGACATCAGTGCTTCTTGAAAGTTAATCCCACATATAGTAGACAACCCATTTTCCAAAGATCCATCTCCAGTTATATTGTTCCAGCTAATATTCCTTAGTAAGCCTTTAGATTCTGGTCTGTTTAAGATTAAAACTTCCTTTTCTTTTAATTATGAACATTTATCTCTCATCAGAGAAGATAAGTGCACCTTAGTAGAGACATGAGAGAAAGATTTGTGAGACCTAACAGATTTGTACAAGAGAATCATGACAGGTATTTCATAATGGAAAGATCCTCAGAAAGATAATTCTTTTGCATACAGATGAGTTTGCTACCTTAGCAGATGTTCGCCTTTCAAATAAAAGTAAGCTTTTAAGAGATCCTCTGAAATGTCACAGTTACCCCCATTACTAAAAGATATCTTGATTTATACTATTAGAGTTGAAACATTCCTAAGCAATAGCTTTTGAAAGTCGTACCTTACCTGACCTGCAAGACATTTAATTAATTCCATATTTTCATTGTAGACACTACAATTAAAATAATTCTTGACTACCTCATGGAATTTGAAACATTTTCAAGAAAAGAATTCAATACAAGATAGTGTGTGTGCAATTCTGCAACTTGGTCTCCCAGCTGTGCAATAACTAGCTGGGAGAAACAATTAGTGTAGAGTCATTTGTTAGAGTATGAACCAAAAATGTTTCTAAAAATGCCAGTACTAAATGTGCTGACAATTAAGAGCAAATTACTTAGCAAAGATGCCATGTGTTCGTATGTTGCTTCAGCTACATGCATTTGATGTCTAGCACCACATTTTTGTTTAAGATATAATTGCAAATTTTGTTCAATTTTGTATCTGCACTGAAATAAGGTGATATGATGCCAACACTTTTTTCGGCAGGACTCCCCAGTGACTCCAGTTATCACCATACCTTTTCATTCCAAGGGCAAAAATATTTTTAATTAAATGTGGCACAGGCCTTTCTCATTCATGTTGTTGATTTTTCCCTTGCCCCACTGAAAGTTTTATAGGGCAACAGAATGAGAAACAGAAATGACTTAATGTGGAATTGATGTTACATGAAAAGATCTCTCAGGGGAAGCTATAAGGCTGTCATTGCCCAATCAACTAAAAACTAGATGAGACAAAGCATTCAGTAACCATTTGCAGTAATTCCTGCACTGGTTGGGACTTTTAGGGTGACCTACTGGCTCTCAAGCTCACACAATCTACTCAGGAGAATAATTTGTGGTGAGTCACTCACATTTCATACACATTTCAATAAAAGCACCTAGACAGATGCACAAAATTTGGCTACACAGTACACACAAACCACTTTCTTTTCCCCCACCTTACAAAGATAATTTCATAGTATTCAAGTTTATATTTTTCAGATATGCTTGAGTAATCAGGAACTGACCCCTTCCCCTTAAATAAGGACATAATGTATCTCTATAACTGGAATTGCTTCCTTCTTTGAAGTCTCAGGAACAGATAGTACACTGAGAGAGGCCATTGGCAATGTTTCACCATCAACATTTCACAAGATATAGCTTTATTCTCCCATAGACTGCTAAGACCAATGTGTTCCCACTTACCTGCACCATGGTAGGAATTAACTGCATTTCAGAATGAAGCTAAAATCAAGATGAAATATGGAGATGCAAAGGAAGAACAAAACTAAAGCACAATATTTGTACAAAGTTAATACAAGTCTGAAACTGTGACCTAACTTTCCAAGCAATGCTGCACTAGAAATATATCCTTCAAATCAAGAAAACTGCTTGTAGAACGATAAATCTGTTGCACTTTAGTCACATTTCAGTCTTCTTTCAAGATAGCTTAATTCACTCCTTCCATATCGGTTTTGAATTTTCTTGCTCTTCAGTCTGATATTCTGTTTCCTTTGGCCAAGAAGGATTGGGTTAGAAAACACCCAGGTGAACTTGACATCCACAAGTCCATGGGCCCTGAAAGGATGCATCTAGGGGTATCGAGAGAGTTGACAGACACCACAGCTCATGGTCATCTTTGAAAGGTCATGACGATCAGGAGAGGTTCCTGAGGGCTGGAAGAAAACAAAGGTTACTCCAGTCTTCAAAAAGCACAAGAAGGAGGACCCAGGGAACTACTGGCCAGCCAGCCTCATCTCAATCCCTGTAAAGGCGGTGGAATGCCTCAACCTGTATTCCATCTCTATCCACATGAATGACAGGAGGATGATCAGGAGTAGTCAGCATGGATTCACTGAAGGTAGATCATGCGTGACCAACCTGACTGCCTTCTATGGTGAAACAAATACCTAGGCAGATGAGAGGAGAGCAGTGGGTATTGTCTACCTTGACTTTAGCAAGGCCAGGATGACCCTGCTTAAGCAGGGTGCTTGGACCCAATGACCCACAGTGGTCCCTTCCAACCTTACCAGTTCTGTGATTCTCCGTGATTCTGTCTTGGATAACAGTGAATGAAAACTGCTGTGTCATGCATGTAAGACTGTTGTGACTTCATAGGATTTCACAGTTAAAAAAGCAGGGAAAAGATTTTTTTTAACACTTAGAGCAGAGAAGCAACTTCTCTTTGACAATAATTTTTTTGTACATGCTAAATTCTCAGTGCTTTTTTTTACAGTATATCTAGACAATGGGCTGGGAATTAGTTAAAAAGGATCCAGACGAGCACAGACTTCCAGTCCTGGTGACAAATCTCTGAGGTTTATCACTTCAAGTTATGTCCAGATAAAAACATTTGTATTGTTCATAAGGAATAATTATATTGTCTAAAGATCTATCTAATAACTTGTAAATATTTATAGAGAACACCAAGAATATCTTTACCTGCTGTTATTAATTTGTTCTGTATTGGTAGGTCATACCACATCTTCAGATGAGGCTGATTGGTAACACAATCCATGAGAGTGTTAAACCAGTTCATCACTGAATGGATTAATTTCTTCCCACTCACAGCTTTTCATTACAGTTTTTAAAAGCTTCAAAGTTTTTTACCACCCTGAAAGAAATACAAACGTTATTATCCTTATCTTCATAAAGTCTGAAATTTTCAGAAATCTTGGCAGAATAAGGAATAATGTCTTGTTAGTTCAGTCCAGTCCTCTTTCCTAATAGACTTGCATTTTGGACAGTGAAACAGAGGAGTGTGGTGGAGAAATGGGATAACTAAACTTCCTTTATCTCTGAAAATTTTTTCCTGGCTAAAAGGTTGGCAATTTTAAAGTCAATTAATAGAGTTAGCCTTAGCCTCCCAACCACATAAACTTCTGTCCTATTAATTCCCTCCAACCAACACTGTAATCCACTTTTCTGCAAGGAAGTAATCTTATCCAAGATTTTTATTTCCCATACAATAGGCATTTCTTTGACTCCTTGATTTTTTCCTTGTCACCCTTCCCCTTTCAACTTACCAACTGCAAGAGCACCCATCTTTCTTGGATTTTCTCTTATTGCCCTTTCATTATCTCCTTTGATTTCAGTTCTCATTTTCCTATTTCCTTTTCTCTGATGACATAAGCATGCTCAGGGACAGTTGTATTCCTAAACCTATAGCTGCAGCTGTCTGTGGATGCTTTCTACTCCAGAAGTTCCCTTTCTCTAAGCAGTCTTATGACCACTCCATGTCTTTTAACCCTTGCCCATTCTAAAGTCTTCCTATCTTAATAATTGTTTCCAAAGCTACCTGTTTTTCACCCTCTCCTGTCCTAGTCAATTTTGCATTTAGCCTTAGTAGTATTTTTCTTTTCTCCATTCTTTTAAAAATATCTTCTTCTGGTAATTATCTTCTTCTGGGAATCTGCAGCAGGCAAATAATTTCTTCTTTCTGTTGTCTATTGTCTTCCTTTCAAACCCCAAGTACCGTTCAAAATCCTCATTCAAGTTTAGAAAGACCCTGTTGCCATCTTTAGTCATGTTTCATCTCACACTCTACTTTTCTCAATTTCTTCCATTGCAGTTGGTGTTAACAGAGAAGGACTTGACCGAAACATCTTTATTTTTCTTTCTTTGTGAATGCAAGTGTTCTGACAGATTTTCCAGTGAAAGGAACACCTTCCTCTTGCCAGACTTTTCATTGTCAATTCTCATTCAAGTTCTTTTATTTTTTCTTTGAAGGATCATTTATTTCTTCTGGGCCAGCAGTCTATGAATTCTGTCTTCCCTGGGCTACTGTCTTAGAGGTTTTTTTCTCTCTTTTATTATATTTTGAAAATAGTAACTCATTCAACAATGCAAGACTGTGCCATCTTATTGTCAGGATAATGCAGTGGTTCCTATTTAAACATATAATGCAATTATATTAATACTCATATTAAAACAAACCCATTTTGGCATGGCTATATTCAAATCTGATCCAGATTTGCCACTTATTCCTTTTGCCATTGAAAAATATTTTTCTGTGATAGCTGGCCAATAAACTTCTTCCCCTCTTGAAAATTGTGTATATTTAAGTTTCCTCAGTTTATTGAAGAAAATATTAAGAGCTGTTTTGTTTGTGATCTATAAATGGATATTTTTATAGAAGTGAGTGCTTTAGACCATCAGATATGGTGATATTCAACATCTAGAAGCTGAATATATACAAATTAGGATTCAGTCTTTAAAGAGTGAGAGTAATTAGCCTTTGGAATACCTTTAATAGGTATACAATGAATGCTTCTTAATTTAAAACCTTTAAACCAACACTGGATAAGTTCCTAAAGTACCTAGTTCAGACAGAAGTTCTGAGCTTAACACAGAGATTCCTGGATGGGTTATAATAAACCAGTCAAGATTAATGTCATCCTTAAAGTCTGTGGGCAAAGGCCTGGTCCCATTCAAGTAACTCAACTGATGTTCACAAAAATATCCTTTATTTCCCTGGGGTCAAGGGTTTAACCTGGGCATGCGTGAAAAATAGGACAAATGGTGGGAAGACAACACCCAGACCCTCCTCTGCCCATCAGTTCTCCTGGGCCTGTGATAGAGGCCTCATGCTGTCGATAGTTTCACATGGTTCTCACTAGTACTGATTTATCAAGTGAAATGATGGCTGTAAATGTTTTAAATTGCACACCCTATTTTCTTGCCTTGCAGAATAGGAATGGGGCTTGAAACACGCTTTAGGATAAGCAAGTACTTCGCAGAGCTGAGGTAAAACATGTTACACTCAGTTAACAAGGTGGTTATTTTCTTGTTAATGAAGGATAGGAGAGGGTATTTTTATTTTGTTTGTCAGGTTAGATTTCCTGAGAGGTTACATCATGTGAAAGAAACACTTCAACTCTTTCATGCTGCAGCAGAATTTTATGTAAAGTTCTGGCATTCCCATGAGGCCAGAAACATATTTCTGAGAGCAATAACCCTGCATTGAAAGTCTACTGCCTGCCAACTCTGAAACCTAAAATTCTCTACATAGCAGCCCAGGCTTCTTGCCACAATCCCTCCTTGAAGTGTTTGCTTCAAGAGGTGCTTCTTTTTTACCACATCACTGTGCAGAACACTGTTGAGTTTTTGCCCTCTTTGCTTGTACCTACCAAATTCAAAGTAGGTTGGATTTGGGAGTAGACATATGCCAATCCAGAGGAGTGCTGAGGATGAGGGTTTTTTTAATTTTAGAAACTAAAATACCTCTGAGGATGTGTACCTTTGATTCTGCGGACCAAGCTGAAAACACTGGCCAATGTAATTTAATGTACATCTCTTTGAACAGCCATCAGACAGTAGCATCATGGATGGTTATCATTAAAAAGAGAAGTAGACAGTGAATGCTCTACTGAGAAACATGTTTGAATTATTTTAATAAATTATGCAGGGTTTTTTAATGTAGGTGATTATCTGGCAAAGGTTAGGTTGAGCCCATCACTCATCTCACTTCTGACCTGTCAAGCACATTAAAATACAAACATCTACTAGTAAGAAGCTAATGCCTTAGACTACAGCATCTCCTCACCTTCCTGCTAGCCTGAAGTTCCCAAATGAAATACTAGGTCCTTTTCAATAATGACCACACAATCAAACGATCAACTATAATTAAAACAAGAGATTAATCATTTTTGCCTGCGTCTGCACTCCAGCTTGCACACTGTCCACATGCCACTATATAATTAAGCACTTAACTGCCAAACTCTCTTTCTGGATCCAGCATTTCTCTCTTTGGATCTCCCTTTCACCCATCATGACTTGCATGTTAATATCAGATTGGAAAATGGCAGAGAACCAGGATCTGCTCCCACAGAAGCCAACAGCAAAACTCACACCGACTCCAAAGCTTACTTCTCCCATGTGTGCATGTTTACCTGCTCATGGTTTAACAGTAAAAATATTTTCCTTAAAAACTTAATTATGTCTAATTTAAAGGAAAAACCCCACAACCCATAAAATGGTCTTTGTTGCATATCAGCACATGCTCTTCTCTTTAATAAAAGATCAAGAATCTATTGACCTAAAAACTGACAAATCTCATCCAGAATAACAGTGCTAAATGCTTAAAGCTGGCTTTTAAAATGTGAGGGGACAGATAAACTGTCTTTTCCCTTGGGTTATCTCTTTTTCTTTTCCTTTCCTTTTCAAATGACCCGCCCCAAACAATAGAACAGTGGTTTATGTTTCAAATGTACCATATGGCATGATGTGAGTGCAGTTTAATTACACATTAGCATATTCTTGCAACAAGGGTTGGCTGTTTAAAGCAGCTTGACAAAACAGGAATTAAAAAATTTGAATCAACACTTTTGGAGTAAATCTGTTTTAGTTATTATGACCATTTATTGAAACTGTAACTGTGTGATGATCTCACTAAACTTTGGCAGTGTGAGATTGTGAAACAGCAAGAAAAATTAGATCACCCTTTTTCTGGTTGGGATTTTAACTATTGTATTAAGGACCACTGAAATATATGAATGACAGCAACTCACAGCTCCCTATGATTACCTGATTTTCACTCTTCCTTCAAATTTTGAGGTAAAAAATGACTAAAAGTAACGATAAGGTAAATATTCCTTTAAATTGAAAAGTAGTGAAATTTGCTGGTCAAGATTTACCCTGCTTTCTGTCTCATTAAGAATGTTTCTTTACTGATACATTTAACCATCCTTGTGCTGTCCTCAGCACTTGTGGATGATCAATGGCATCATTTGGTGTCTTAAGAAGAAGGAAGCAATTAGCAGCAAATTTATATGAAAGATTTCTCTGAACATGAACCCTCTCCTACACTCTGCCTTCTCTCCTATTATTTCCCCTACTGTTGCCAAAGCATCGTGTTTTAAAATGCCTTTTAAACAAAACAAACTAAAAAATACCTACACAGACTGTACCTACTGCCCTCAGATGGTGCTGAGAACATGCTTGTATTTGTTGACAAAAAAACCAGTTTTGAACATTTTTGCAAATGTTTAGACATGAGTTTCATGGAATTACTTGTGCTGATAATCACTCACACAAGTAATTGTTTGCAGGCTCAGACCCAACATTTGTTAAGTGGTCCAGATCTTCCCTGTACTGACATTTCAACTCCCCAGTGCTCAACAAAGTAGGGGCATTCTCCAAACATGCTCCTGCAATCCTTTATCAGTGATATTTTCCTCACAGTTTATCTTGAATTGTTTTTATTTTACTTCCCATGGGTAAAATTCTTGGTTCTCTATGGTCTGGATAAAGCCTATGTACCCCTGAAGCTTACAGAAGAGGGATTATGTGGAATTCATACCGTGCATTGGCCGGGTGCTGGCTCCATGCACATGGATGAATGGCATCCATGTCAAATTTTTAATCTCCCCAGAATGCTCTCTACAGTGATAAAGATGACTCATGTTTCATGGAGATTGGTGGACATGCAACATCTGATCAGGCTTTTCCCATCATTTGTTGCAGCCACTATAGGACTTAATGTTATCTCTGGAGAATTTTTAAAAAATATAAAAGGGGCATTCAAGAGTTTGTCAGTTAAATGTATGTCTAATCCCATTTGTGGGACAATTTCTATTTTAAGCCTGATTTTAGCCTTGGTTAATTTTCTGTAAGCAAAATAAAAGCTGCATTTTTGCATGAGATGTACAAAAATAATACACTTTCCACTGGTAAGCTGTGTGGGAAGAAGAGCACTGCTGCTGAAAAGCGTGGTGAGGTCAGGAATAGTCAGCCATTTTATCATGATCTCTTTGGTAGACGATCTTGGTCCTGGTACAGAACTTCATCATTTAGAAATTGTTCTCTCAGTCCTCCATGTGAATGGAAGTGTACAGTGCATAGTAAAGTGCATTTGTGTCCTCAGACCAAAGTTCAAATTATTACTCTCCATGGGCAGAAGTCTCCTTGAGAGTGATCTTCTCTTCTTGTTGTATGTACTTGGGGGTACCGTCCTTTCACACGGCCCATGCATGGCATGATGAGCAGAGTCGAGGCACTTTGTTAGGCAGGGATGGAGCTGATCTGAAACCACAGGACCAAGGCTCAGCCCCTGCTGGCAGAGAAGGTAGAGAAGGAGGAAGAACCTCCCCAGAAGGTGAGAAGGCATGAGGGCAAAGCTGGCAGCCCGCAAGGCAGAGGTGTGTTTCTCAGTAGTCTCAGTCTCACTCCTGTCCTGTGGGCTCTGGCATTAGTTGCAGACAGTAGGGTTGTTGCACTGGCCTCTGCTATTTGCTGTCCTCCACTCCTGGCGTCTGGAGACAGATTTGGTTAAGATGTTTATCCCCACTCAACTGAAAAGTTACCCATAAAAAGCACAAGTAAAATCCTCCCTTTGTGTGTTTCCCCTTTGGTAGCATGACCTCGTCTGTTGCACTCCCCCTCAGAGGACAATGGTAGGAAGCATAGGGAGGATGAGAGGGTGAGGGAAGGATGATGTTTCCCCCACCCTCTGAGAGCAGGGCAGTGCACTGTCAGATGGGAACATATGTTCCATCAGTGTGGTTAAATGGGTGGGATTTTCTGGGAGACTTTGGGAAAGATCTGGATGCTTTGGATTAAAAAAGGAACAGAGCTAGAGAGGTGGTGGCAGCAAACAGTGTAGAAAAAAATGATGGAAAGAACTTCCTGAGAGGCAAAGAAAGAAGGACGGGCAACAAGAGAGATGGAGTGTGACTGTAAGTAATGCAAGAAAAGGAAGAAAAATTGCAGGGAGGTGAAAAAGGGAATCTTTGGATTGAGAAGATCTGTTCTCATACCGGCTCAAGAACAACTGCACAGACAGGAAGGGATGCCAGCCTCCAGTTCCATCCTCTGGCCACATATGCATGGCATTGACAGACCCCCCTATTCTCTTAGGTGTTCATCACCAAAATTGCTAAGATTTATGAGCAAGCAGGTGTATTCCCTCTCCACCTTCACACCAGAGAAGAGGAAGGTGTTTCGTATACTTGATTTATTCAGGAAGGCCAAAGTGTTGAGATCAAACAGCTGCATTACTAATAGTTCAACTAAATGAACTTTTATATCAGGACAACTTTGAAAACAGACTCTGCAGCTTGGCATATTCAAAGTTTAAATTTCAGTTTTGCAGTGTATTTCAGAGACTTTTTCTTGCAACAGAAGAAATCTCACAAAGTCCATTTATACTGAAGGACATTAGAGGCAGCTAAATCTGAACCAAAAAATATAAATCAGAACTTGTCCAGCACTAGTTGATTCATGTCTGAATATTTGCAGATGAAATGTGTTTGTCCCCTAAAACAAAGTTGATTTTGGGGTTGAAGATTTGGTTTCATTCAGTCTATTCTAAATAGCTCTTTTGGTGATGTAAGTTATTTGGGAAGTACAGAGTTATGGACTGTATTTATAAATTCTGAGCTCTCAAACAAAGCCATAAATGCACATTCCATAGTTCCCAGACAAAAATAAACAGAGCCTGCTATTTCTAATCCATTCCTCCTCTCCCTTGGTGCTGTGCTGATTAGATTGCATATCCTGAAAGGGATGAATTCAGACTTTTCCAAAGTTATTTCTTAGAGGTTCATTTGTGATTTAATGCAAATGTTTTGTATATTTGAAAGATATATGGCACAGCTGTTACTTTTGGCTATGACAACTTTTTTTCTGAGCTCTTCTGAAGGAAAAAAATCAACACACAGTTATCCATTTGCCAGGGGATGCTGTGGCCTTCTTAAAGCCTGAAGAACATTTCATTCCAGACTCTTAGATAGAGGATGATTTTGACTACACTTATCAGACACTAATTCCATGTTTAGAATATTGAGGGTTGGTATGTTTTTATCTTCTCTTTTAAAAAAGAAAATACATTTCCTGGGTCAAAATGAAATATATTCTAATGAATTCTGATAAACTTAGAGTAGCTAAATAAATTTCAAGACTTTACAAGTAATTCAAGTATCAGTGTTTCAAATAAAATAACGTGTAAGAATTTGTTTCCACAAAGATAAATTCCTTGTGTGATTTAGCTGAACCCATTTTACTGGCAAGTGTTCATATTTTCCCCTTGGAAGTTACATTTGTGCTTCAAAACCAAGTGGCTAACACCAAGCTCTCTGACTTTCTCTTTGTACTGCTGTCAGCCTATTCACATGTAAAGCAGCACCCCGCTGCTTAATCCCTAATCTGCATTGAAATCCAGAGTAGCCGTTTCAGGTTTGATATTTATGGCTCATCTTTACCTTGGAAAGGCTGTGGGTGGTGCCTCCACAGCTCCCTTCCTCTCCGAGGACCACCCTAAAGGATTAGTACATTAACGACCAGGGAAGTTTTATAAAGGCCAGTGTTTCCCCATAACTTGAAGAAAAACCTGTCCTCTTTTGCCATCAATTATCTGTCTGACTCAAAGAAATCATGGGCATTTTAGCTTTTCCTGTTGAGCACCAATATAGGCCAGATTGAAGGACAAACGCATGTCACAGTAGCAATTCCCATTAAATAATATATGGATTCAGATAATTGAATATGCTGTGGAAGTGACAATAGCCTGAGGGTGGTATGTTATGTATACAAAGCCCTCCATCTCTGTTTATTCCACACTTCCTCTCTGTGATTAGACCTTCAAGACCAAAAAATGTCAGAATTCAGCGACATTTGAAAACATGCATTGATAATAGAAGAGCATCACCGTTGTGCTGTAATCACACAAACCCCTGATTATTATAGGCACAGGAAATTCGTGGTTAAATTGTGCTTCAAAGCAACACAAATACATAAAGGTGTGGAAATACAGGTCTAAATAATAGCAGCTCTGCCCTTTCCTACTGGTAACATGATGGGAAAAAAGAAAGTTAGGACGAAGACAGATTTGTGTTTTCAGTGCCTGATAGATTAAACTGATTTGCAGTGACATTTTTTCAGACATCTCTCTTCTTGTAAGGAAAAGAATGACAGGTTTTGGTATTTAACAGCCACATTCACAAGAATGTAATGAAATATTAACCTGATGCTATTGTCCCTTCTGGAATCATAACAATTAGCTGATGTAATAATTGATAACAACAAGTTTCTTCCAAATGTAGCCTGTTCTGATGATTTATATTAGTTTGAATTGTATTAGAAGTTTAAGATTTAAGGTTTCTTCATTATTCTGTTATTATCATCTTCGAGACTTAAAAACCCTACAACTATTCAAGCATTTTCTGATCTATTTCACTGCCAATTAGCAACTGATTAAAGATCTGTTGAAAATGACAACAAAAGCATCCCCTTGCTAGTCTGATGGTACTACAAATGGAAGGAGGTCATCCTGTGAGTTTCACTCTGAACAGGAGGGGATAGATCCTTTTTTGGAGTGTATGGCAGCATCCTGCCTTACTGAAGACAGTAGCTATTCCAGAGTGTTTGTTCTTTGCCTGTGGTGATATTTTTCCTCATTTTCTTAGGCCTTGTTGTATACCAGGGAAAAACCACTTCCTTTCAGGGCAAAGGGGTTTTTTAAATTCATTTTTTGTGTCAGGAAACTCAAAGCAGAGGGAGTATCATGGTGTATCAAGTATCACGCAAGTATCATGTTGGTATTTTTGGTGAGGCCTCTACTGTATTGGCAGCCTGTAATCATTATTTTTCTGATATCTCCAGAAGAATATATATATTATTGAAATGCCAGTGGTAGAAGGAGAAGGATATTTGAGCTCACTTGCAAGGAAACAAAACAGACCTGTCTTCCTACTGCCTTCTCTCAGCAGCACAGAAGGCCACAACTCTTGTGAACTCTATACTTCCTTCTGTCCAGTGGAAACAAGGAAAGAGGAAAGGAGTATGGGGTTCTTGCTAACGTTAGGAAACACCTTTCCATTGTGAGGATGACTGAGCACTGGCACAGTTTGCCCAGGCAAGTTGTGGCATCTCCTGTCCTTGGAGATATTAGAGAGCTGTCTGGACATGGTTCTGGGTAAGTGGCTGTGGGTGGCCCTGCCTGAGCAGGGAGCTGGACCAGATGAACTCCTGAGGTGCCTTTGAACCTCAGTCATTATGTGAGAAAATTTTGGCACAGGTGTACTTATTTTATGTTGGTCTAAGTCAATATTTCAATCCTGCCATGTGAAATCACCTTAATTTTGAGGATAAACGATAATTTTCATCAGAAAGTTATGTTATTTTTTAAACTAGATGCTTAGATTTTTTTTTTTTTTTGTTTAAATGATCAATATCAAAATTAAAGAACAAATATGAAGTTATGGCAAATCTCTTGTACACAGAGAGAGTGAATACATGGGACCTTAAAAACTTTACACAGTAACATTTTTGTCTTCCATCTTTGAGTGCTATTGGGTTAATGCTCATGAAATGCAATGGAATCATGCATATCATTCACACCAGGGTAGATGTTGGCAGCAAGATCCACTCCAATAAATCATCTGAATGACTTGTATATCGCTGATGGTTCAAAAGGAGTCATTGTAGTGTTGCAAACAGTGAACTCACAGAAAATCAGATTCTGGACCTTAGGTCAGCTTTTCTGGGTAAATAAATTAAGAAAAGTCTAAGAAAAAATTATAATCATTTATGTGGGACTAGAACATGAAAAAGTCTGGACTACACGTACACCAAGGGGCTTGATTTCAGCTGATTTTAGCTTGTTCCATCATTTCTTTCAGGTGTTTTACTTACTGCACTCTAACTGACGTAGCCAAATGCTGAACGAACAGTTCACACAGCTCAAAAATGGTCTTGTTCTTTCTTCATAAGCCAGAGGACGAACGGAACAATTGTAGAGAATCAATCCTGTGAAACTCTGCTCTATTAGGTTTCAGCATTAGGAAATAGCTGAGAAAAATTCCCATACTGACATGTGAGTAGCGCAAGAGCATGAATTTTTATTAATTCAACATAATTACATTACTCACCCTTTATCTATTCAGCAAGTCAAAATCACTGTTATGCTCCACAAAGACAAGGGTCATAATAAAATTCAAATATTAGAGGTGTTGTTTGACAAGATGCAGCTTATGACAGAAAATTATTTCCCTTCCTTGAAAAGAATGTCATTGTGATCATGTTCACTGATGATTAATTGTAACCACTGTGTTTTGTTTCACTTAATTCCCTCTGGATAGGTTCATTGGATTTCTGCTCTCTGCATTTCTGTGTGAATATGTTTTTTACTGGACCTCTCACTCAAATATGACTGCTGAAAATCTTGTATGGATCCGTTTGGAAATGGTAGCTAGCTTTGTTGAAATGTAGAACATCACCCAGCTGGCATAGTGAAAGCGAATGACACTCAAGCTTCAGAGCCTTTGAGAGTACGCTTGAAAACCATTTCCTTCACATTTTTTAATGCTTAACAGCATTGCCTCTAATCATAACTAACGCTTACTTTGTGCCTAATGGTGCAAATATCATGTATGATGGCATTTTATCTGAGGTAGCATAAAAACAGTACAAGAAATCATTAGAGAAAATGCTAAGCAAATGTGAAAAATCAGCAAAGTTTAAAATGAAATGTTCTCTCTTGATTTCATACATTCCTGGCATAATAATACTGTAACATATCATTATCATTAGTTGTGATGCTTGAATTAAGGCTATATAAACCAGTTGGGTATACCCTTGTGGTATAAGGCGTTTTTGGCAGTCTGATTCCACCACAGCTGTTTTAGCCGCACTTTTATAAGAAGTCCTGGAATGAAAGACAATATATCTAACCACCAGTTTGACCCTTTCTTCATTTTGGGTATGGGTTTGCTACATAAAAACATGGAGAGAAAACTTGCATTTCCACAGCTCTCCAAAGAGAGGCCAGAAAGAGTAAGAAATACACAAGTAGCAAGAGATGATCCAGATGCTGCTTGTAAGCAGTTGAAATCAACTTTCAAACACTCTTCCCAGTAGCTGGGTGTTGCAGTCAAATCAGAAGTTCTAGTTGGAAAAGGAAATATTTTGTTGTGATGATTTTAATTTTTTTTCCTCATTCCAAGTAGTGCTGAACTCTCACTTGACATCGATGTAGTTGCAGAGAGCAATGGGCAGGATCATGGCTCTGTTTATCTATTTCAGCCTTTGAAAACCATGACTGAAAGAATAATGTACAGGCTAAGTTGTATTTTTTCCTTCTTCTCTTTCCCCTTTTCTCCCATCAAAATAATTAGGAGTTTTTGCTCCTGTTCACCATGCTGTTTCATTCCATTCAGCCATTCCTTAAAGCAGGCACATACAGCCGGGATACTTTGAGTCCAGAGCTAAAATTCCTATCTTCTGACTATGATGCATATTCCATCCCCGTATAAGCATTTAAAAAATCAATTTCACTTGTTTTATACAAATGTAAAATAGTTACAAAGATAGAAAGGTGCATATTACTAGGACCCCTCACCCCCAGCCAAATAATCCTAACACCCCTAGTGGTACTATGCTTTCAAAATTTCAGATGCTACATTATAGACATTGTCAACTTGTCAGAAAGACTCTCTTCTGAGGATTGCCACTGATTTCCATTCAGATAAAAATGTTTAGGACCCACTCAGGATAAGAATATTTCTTATCACTCTCCCACACAGAGGGGCTGGGCATGTGTGTTAATGCTCATCATACACCACATGTACTTTTACATCACTCAAAACAATCCGTTTGGTGCAGGGTTTCTGAGAGAACACTGCATTATTACGTTTCAAAAGAGTTTGCTCCTTTTCAGTGCATCTGCTGCACTTAGTGAACCTGCTGGCCTGAGCATGACGGGGCTGTGAGGTGCTGATTGTGGCCTCTGCACATCAGACTGACAGGCAGCCACGATGATCTGCCTGCGATCCCTGCAGCTCCGGAGGAAACATGGACACTGTGCGGGGAAGCCTTTGGGAATGCACGCTTCAAAGTAATTAATTCCGCATCTGTGTACCCTGCTATAATTCTAAGTTTGAATTTCTCTTTCACAGCACTGGACTTCGTGGAGGAGAGAGAGTTGAAGTAAGCCCAGTTGGAGCACCCTTGAAATACAAGCTATGGTTTTAAATGGCAGCTGTAGTCTATGTGAGGCAAAAGGATGCTCAGAAGAAGCAGGGCCCTACTGAAAACCTCTGGTTTGCTGGGGAATTTTATACCAAACAACAAAACCACTGTCTTTTTGTGGCAACAATATCCATTACAAAGTTTTCAGGGAGTGGTGAAGAATGAGAAGACAGAGAGGAAACAGAACCTTCAAATAGATTTCCTTTCTGCACACTTTCTGCTGAACTGAATTTTAATTTTATATAGAGAACATTAGCGTCATATCTATATTCTGTTATATTCCCAAGCATTCTCTCAAAAGAAAAACCAACAGCACAATGCAAATTTTTATGCACCTAAGTGATATGTGCTCAGAATAGTGATTGGCCCCCTGTGGTATTGGGAAAAAATGAAAATCTTTGCTAATTAGATGCCTTTATAATAAGAAAATTTAATGGTTACTGTTATGCAATCAAGAATGAGAATTTCCTCCATTACAAAGAGCTATTCTTCACTACTATGCCAGAGAAACCACTAATTTTATTTTCAGATCAATCGTTTGTATGTTGAGTTAATAAATGTGAAATGTTAATGCAGTTTTAAGCAGCAATTTAGGCCTCTGGGTCCTAGTAACATCCCTTCTAATCAGCACACTCTACAGTGATATATAGGGTTATCTGTAGGGACACATGAATCATACAATACAGAGAACTGCTGTTAGCTCTTGTAATGATCCCAAGCTGGACAAGCCTCTCCAAAGAGGAACTGACCATACAAGCTTTAAAAAATCTTCTTTGTCTAATAAAATCTGTATAATTGTGAAATTTGTTTTCTCAAGAGGTATGATGCCTTTTTATTCTCTGTCTCAGGCCAGTTGAGCTGATAATGGTTGCAATCAATAAGAAAGTCTTTCATGAGTACAGTTTTCTAATAGACACTTTAAGGGTTTCCAGCTATCAGATGAACCTACTCACATCTTGCGGGTAATTTACCACAGACATCTTGCAAAAATTATTTAGAGGGATTAACACTTATTTTCACTTGAAGCTTGTGAAAACTCTGCAAGATAAGGTAAAGGGAAAATATTTTATCTCTGCATTAGAATGTTAACCAGCAGGTTCAACTTTCAAAAGTCCTTCTTCACAGCCTCTGAGACTACACAAGGAATGGTTGCATGCCAGCTTTCACATGCAACTCAACATGAAAACATGAGTTTTCCTATGAAAACCAGGCGAGCAACACTGCATTAAAATTTCAGAGTACACATTTGAAAAATTGCCCTTAATTGTCTAATGTGCTTGCAGATGGATTCACTGCCAAGGTATATTTATGGGACACATGAATGTCATTGTTATTCTCTTTTTGTTTCTCTTGCCTGATTTAGTTGTTTGGGTTCTCTAACATTTTCCATGTGCAAGGGATGGCAGGAGAAGGCTTTGGCATGAGGCTGTGTGAATGCCTGTAACTCTTCTTGATAACCAGGTCCATTCTGGGGGCAAACCATTTGGCCTTGTGCAGCCTGGGCTAGCAAGTTGTATTCCAGAATGTAACGGTGTTGTTGTGTCATAGGGCTGACAAATTTCCTGACTATTCCATGATTCTGTAATGTTTTGTTTTTCTTTGAAGCTGTGAGTCCTAGCACCAAGAGGACCTGGTTTTCTTTAAAAAAAAATTACTTTCCAAATGTCTTCTTTGTGAAGGAAAACTTGAAATTGTAACTGAAAGGCAAACATGGACCATGGAGTTTAAGACCCTAGGTTGTTTTTAAATACCTTGATTTCAAAAAAAATGTCCTTGTTTTTGGGATTATATACAATAATAGTGCTGCAAGTTCTAGCAAGCACACTTTTATTATTAAATTGCTGTTGTTATTTTTATCAATAATGATGTTTCTATCTCAAGGTTTATTTTAAACTCATGCTTCAAAGCCAGCAAAGTTGAAGTATGCTCACAACAGATTTTGTTTAAACAGTTGGAAACAGTCATCTGTCTCAAATGTACTACAAAGATATTATCTAGGATTTCTCATGTAATACCTCCGTAATTCTTTTACTGAAAGATGAAAGTAAAAAATGTTGATAAACTGAAAGAAAAGGTGTAGATGTTAAACCTCCATGTGTTGCTGCTGAATGTTTTCCCCCTTACTATATGGAAAGAAAGACAAAAACATGTTACTTCATCAACACAGAGAACTTGTCTTTGCAGACCTAGAGCAATGGTAAATTCATTTGGCCCATTTTCATTCAAATGTGTTGAAGACTCAATGGGATGATGCACACTTTACTCTGTAGACTCCTACACTTATTCTGTAGAGAATAGTATGTGATAGGTGAATGAGCAAGGAAAGAAGTTTTATTGATGTGGGACTTTGAAATTTAAATATGAATGGGAAAGTACTACATCATGATATAGAACAAATCAGATGAAAACATTGTGATATAGAACAAAGTTGATGAAAACACAACCCTTCTGAATATTTGCTGTTCTTTTCCTAACCTGGGTAGCAGGTAAAACAGCTACGAAAGAGAAAGAATCTTCTATATTAAACACAGTGAATACAAAGCATGCCTATGTTCACATCAGTAAAGTATGTGCAGAGATAGACAGTTTCAGATAAATTAAAACAAATTATCTTCTAAGTACAAAGAACTACTGCAAATTCAGTGACAGCTTTGTAAATGAGTACACTTCTAGCACTGCTACTAAATGGTATGTGATTTGCCTGTGGATTATCTATTGCAGAGATTGTTGAGACCTCGCAATAGCTATAATGAAAGATTTAGTCAGTGGTGCAACTTTCCCATCTGATTTACTCTATGAGTAGTTGTGCAGAGTTCAGAGGTCAAATTCAAGACTTGATGGCAAACCTGAGAAAAATTACCTTTCAGTTTAAGAGTCCAGGAGGAATCCAGCCATTGCAACCGTAATTTAGAATGGCAACATAATATATGTGCCAGTACGTACATTAATATTATGCTAAAATATAGACTAATGGCAAATGTTAGGAGACACGAAAGAAATCAGTAATACAACTTCCGAATGGCAAAATGCTATTGCAAATTATCCATGGAGATCTGAGGCAAATATTGCCTCTCAGCATGGCTGTCCATGCAAGAGAAGTCTTCACATTAAGAAATTATTCTTGGTTACTTACCCACTTAAAAATAACACTAATCTCCAGAAGAGCTATACAGGAAACTATTCTGTTATGCAGTGCCTCAGACTACACCAATAGTCACTCTCGAGATACTCCTTCTCCTTACACCCTTTAGACTTGCATTTTAAGGTCTTTTCCATACCTAACAGCAAACTGAAATGTGAGTCCTGGATGAAACCTTGTTGCATAGCCTAAGTTTCCCCTTAATAGCCTTATAATATACCTGCTTCTCACTGTTGATATAGTGATCTAGACAATTTACATTTAGATAATCTATTTTATTTTGTGTGAGAAAAATATTTGAATGCAAGTAAGATGCTGGTTAAGTGGACTCCAACCCAAAGTATTTTTTCTGCTTTTACATAAAGACCTGGGTACTGACAGAGCTAAATATCAATTAAGCACTTATGTCTAATTAGATAGAAGAGTAATTGAAAAAAAGGGATTTATTATTTATGAATTATGTAATTTTAATTATACCTAGACACGTCCTAATAGTTCCTTTGAAAGCCTAGTTTCTTTCGTCCTAATAGTTTCTTTGAAAGCACTTTACACCTGTGGAAATGAGCCTTCAAAATGACTTTCTATAGACCTGTATGTGTAATCATTTAAAATACCAGCACAGTTTTTCATGGCAGTAATTTGCATTAAATTTTGCAATATCTGGGTTCAGCTGAGAACTGTTTGGACCTTGTTTGCATCCCCTGCGAGAGCAAGACATTTGCAATTTGACGACTATAACAATTAGCATTATGATGAGTATAAATAAGCCTGCTCCATGATGAATACTCCTGAGTATCAGTTATAAGTCCTTTCGTAAGAAATATTCCATAAAAAGAACATTTTAGAAAAAAGAACATCAAGATGTTATTGGACTTGCAGAGCAAAGTTCACTTGTGTGATGATTGATGAAAGCTGTGAATAACTTTTCAGACTACTCTGAAATAATAGCAATCTTACAGACTGATCCTCAGAAAACTTCAGCTGTTTTTTAGACTCAAAGGGATGAACTCTGGGGCCTGGCTGCTAAGGGATTATCACTTGAGGGGTTATCCAAAGATCTGCTTAATGCTTTGTGAAGGAAGTGATTTGTTGACCACCTTGGTCAGGACTTTGGCATGCCAATTCCCCATGCAGTGCTGCCAGAGGTTTGAGTGATTTCTCCGGCTTTACTGGGCTGTTTGTGAAACTTCTCATCTGCCTCTGCTGACAAATACACAGTCAAAAAGCAGAGAGGAGAGAGCTTCCACCAGACAAGAGTCAGGAACAATTGCAAGAAATCACAGGGGGCTAAAGAGGGACAATTTAGCTCATATTCCTCATATACTGCGTTTTTTTTGAGGAAGGACATTCTTTATTTAGGAAAATAAGCTGTCATTCAACAGCCCACTCTCCTGATGCAGTCACATCTGGGAATCTGTAGCTGCATGACCTGATCACCAGCTTAAAGACAGTGCTGAGGTTACATTTCTAGACATAATGTTTGAGGAAGAAAGGAAAAAGAAATTTGTTCTTTTTCTTCACCAGCTGGAAGGAAAAACAGAGCAACCATTATGACTTGTTTATTATAAAATGTGGTCCTCCCTATTGAGACACACACTGGCAAAATTTTCTTCTGCCCTCTCTCCTTTGATATATTTGTAGGAAAATATTTATAATGAAAATATTGCCTATTCAGTAAACTGTAATTTCACAACAAGAATAAAGCTTCAGCAAAAACTTTCCTATCAAGTAATTCTACAGATTTATATTATCATTTAGCAGGTGGCCTGTTGACCTTCAGCCATTGGATAGTTCTATGTATGGTAAAATGGTCATCCTTAAAATACACCATTTACCTGCTGAGAACAATATTATACTATTTATGAAACTTCATAATTTCAATAGCCAAACTCAGCAAGATTTTATTGTTCTCCCTACCCATAACTGTGGAACAGCTGACTCATCAGTCCATAATCACCCCTTACCATTGAATAGATTTGCTAAAACTCTCAAAGTGGCTTGTTTTCTCATCATTCCAGCAAGCATGCCACTCCCTTACAATTCCCTCATTTTTCTGATCAGTGTAAGAGTCACCTCAAAAGATTAGAATTAATTATAGTTCAGATTAATAACTAATCATGAACTATAGTTCATGATTAATAACATTCATGCAGCAAACTCTTCACTGCCCTACCGAAAGAGGTATATTTTTAATAATATGAAGAAAAAATGAACTTTGTTAACATCTTAAAAATTACACACATTTTAGCAATTGGTTTACCTTTTGTCTCTGGTGTATTAAAGTAAATATTCCTTCAAGAATGGAGGTGCTCTCCTCTGTTTTACCTCATTCACTACCACTCAATAAGCTTTCATCTACCTAATAACTTTCCCCTTTAATTCTTTTGATAACAGACATCATTCACTGTGGTTTGCAGTATTTGTTAAGGAACCAAACATCTGTTAAGCCAGAAATTTTCCTATTTATTCCCTCCTATATTTTAGTCCAGGGTCAAGGGAGAAATCTTTGCTTTCATAATACCTGAAGCTGCATTAATACATGACTGTAGTCAAGGCATGCTTCAGGGTTTTAGTGAATTAGTTGCAAGGATCATGAAGAAATACCAGTACTTTGGTATGCAACTGGAATTTGAACTTGGATTTGATTTCCTTTCCTCCTGATTAGGCATATGCTCTGGCAACAGCTGGGGTGGGGATAGTAGGCAGAAAGGCATGGCAGTCTGAGACTCCTTTCTCAGGTGTTTCTCAATACAGGGTGTTATGATTCACATGGAATCAAACCATTGATCAGAGTTGGAGTGAGGGAAGATATGGCAGGAACCCCATTTTTTACAATGTGGAATATAGGTCACCTGTCAGAATAATCTGTTACTAGCAAATTCCCTGCCCCCCAGCAAGACGAACTGTTAAATTAAACAGTGTGGTCACATGTGCAGAGCAGTAAATTAATGCTCTTCAAAGGATAGATGATTGCAGAGTTCACCATAAATACCTCAGACTACCCATTTTCTACTAATGGCAGTCAATCAGCATACTGCCTACAAACTGAAATGCTTCAGATTCACCTAAGTCATAGGACTCAGTCTGTAGACAGCTGTACTGAGCTGCCTGGCTTGTGCTCTGCAAAGCATCAGTGAGCAATGTGAAAGATGCCTCCTGGTCAGAGGCTCTGTGACTCTGGGGGATGTGTGCAATAGAATTTTAATTTCTGGTTTCCATCACAGGGACCCACAAAATGTTGCAGTAGGACTCAGCATGGATCTCTCAGCAAATCCAGGATCCAGACTACAGGAAGGACTCTTGACTAGGTCAGAGTAGGTGGTCTCCTTTATGTTTTTCTTCTTTTTTTTTTCCAGTAGAGCATGTAGCTGTTGTATAAAACCAGATGATCATGACAGGTATTTGTCATTGTCCTCAAAGTAAGGGTCAATTATTACTCAGAAGGGAAAGACTTAACTTTTAGGATTGTTTCCCAGACTCCTACTACAACAATTACTTGAAGCCTTTCTATTATTCTTTCAAAAGCATTACTGAGAAAATTGGGTCTTTTTCAGATAAATAGCATCCTGCATTGGCAGAGCATAAGAAAGGGCAGGGCTGGCCGCTGCAAACTCCTCTCTGTGAATTCCTTGGTACACTTTTGTCTCTGAATGGAGTGCCTAAAATCAGAGCATTTTCCCTATAGCTGCATTCTACATCAAAATAACATGCACAGTCATTATTGCATGTTCCATGCTCCTGTATCCTCCATCCCCTACTTTCTTTTGCTAAGAGGAAGGTGATATTTGACTTCTATAATTGTCAATTACAAATAATTGTCAATATTTATTTGGAAAGAAAATATTTTTTGTTTTATTCCCTTTGCAAAGGGACTTACATTTCTGTGGTACTGGTTTGTGGCATGTTCAGATAAACCAAGAGGAATTTCATTTGATTTATAGCTATATCTGAAGTGCTAAGAGGCACCTGAAGGAAAAAAAAGCCCAGACAGATGGAAAATACAAAGATTGGATTAGATTTTCAGCAAGTAATATTCATCATATCCTCATTGCTTTTGAGTGACTTTGCACCATCTGAAGATTTGACCCAGCATTAAAAATGTTAGGAAAGACACTTTATTAGTAATCCCAGGTAAATGGAAAGAATGTTCAGGAAAAAAGGAGAACACACTTTATTTGACTTCTTCAAAACATTTTTAGGCTTTATTGTTAATAAGATTAAAAAGGAGATGAGCAATAAAGATATCGGAGCTGGGTTTATTATGAGAAAATGTACACTTCAGGAAAAGTGCTCTCCCACCACTTAGACAGAAAGTTTGTGTACACATCCTTCCATTCACATTTTTTTATTGCTGTTTGCCTAGGAGGAAAAAAAGTCCCGATTAAAAGAATGTCAGCAGAAGTGCATTGCCTCCCCTCTCCAGGTTACTTTTGATGCGCTGATTCACTTATTTCCCATAACTATGTAATTCTCTGCCAGTCATGATTGTAGATCCTTCAGTCTGTGAAACATAATACTTCCCTTGAAAATAAAGCAAGTCATCTGACAAACCGTGTTCCTCCTCTTTTGTGGGTCATTCAGTGACTTTATTTTACTGAGGGAACAAGGGGAAGTTTATAATAGGATCAGTTTTGTTTGCAATTTGTTTCTAATAGATGCCAATAAGCCGGTTAACTAGGCTCTAGTTAATGGAAATTTTATTGTGTTTCCCCCTGCAGTGCACATGACCTTTTCTTACAAGAGTTTGTGATTCTTGAAAACATGTATCTGCTGCCTTGCCTCCGGGTCTGCTTACAACAGCAGGGATATGACCATAGGCTCTTCTGAACTTGTTCAGCAGCCCTCTGCTTTGACTAGACCAAAATACTTTGATCCTCCTGTCAGTGGCAAATTTACAGCAACATACTGGCTTTAGTTCCGTGTGTATTTCTCCAAATATAATATCTCCCTCAAGAAATCAATGATAAGCTGTTAAACTAAAGAGCATGGTAACATCCACGGAGCAGTAAATTAATGGTCTTTTGTGGATAGATGGTTACAGATTTCATCATAAAAAATGAATAAAAGATTACATATCACACAGAGCGAAACTTTTAATAACTCAACATGACTTTTCTTAATGGGTTTTATTCATTTTAATCATTATAGTGTCAATGATGATTATAGTCTTATTAGATTCTGGTGATTGAGGAGACTGTTTATGAGATATTGAAAATCTTAGTCTGTTCGGAAGTGTAGTTGCAGTCTGTGTAGGTTTGATGTGTAACTTCATCTGCAGAAGTAGGGCTTCCCAGAGAGCTTCAATTAATACTTTTACTAAATTGCTCCTGTCTGTAGTGACCTAGGTCACAGATGACTTAAAGATTCCGCAACATCAGGTTCTCAAAACAGTAGACTAGAAAGAGCATAAATCAAAAAAAGCCAAGGAGCTAAAAAAGAAGGGAAAAAAAAGAGGGGGAGGAGAATCATATGGCAAAAGAAACTAATCTGCTTTCCTCTCTAGTAACCACATAAGTGTCTAGCCTGAAGTTATCACTATAGCTAGTGTTCCTTCCTAGCGTTGGAGCTTTTCACATATACTTAAGTATATATGAATATGCACAATTAGAATGGCTCTTCATATCACCTAGAACATGAACAGCAAAAACAAAGCTGGTGCAACAATACTGTGTAATTATCTTTGCTTTCTGAGGGAGAATTATTATGTCACTTTTTAAGAACTGTTTTAAAAAATGCATGTCTATGGTAATTAATTTTAATGTTAACAAGAATACATCAGGCCACCATCTTTTTTTTTTTTTTTTTGGCTCTTGTTTAAAGCTTGTTAAAAGAATCCTTTTCCTTGTGAGGCCACAGATACAATCTAAACACTACAAAATAAAAATGATGCCATAAATTTGTTTATATTTAAAATGGAATATTTTTAATAATCACATGTAGCTCTGTCTTAAGAGTGCCAACTTACCCTTGCAAATCAAGAGCATCATGAACTATAAAAGGTTTAGGTTAGAGCCACAGAAATTTATCTAAATCATTCTGAATGAATTAATCTCTTGGGTTCTGAAAATCCGAGGAGCTCTTCAGATGCATCCTACTTCTTAGCCTCATTCTGCCCAGTGGGCTGTCCCTGACCAGCAGAACTAAAGGACTTAGGCTAGCCAGATCCCTGGAGGTGCTAGCAGGATGTTTGTCCCAGTCACTGCTGTCTGTCCTCAAGTACTAGTGGAGATGGGAACTCCTCCTATTCCAGGAGAATTGGCAGGGTGTCTTCAGAGCTCCATGTGTCCTCTTTCCTTCCTGCTTTGCTAGGTCTGTTTCTGGTATGGCAGTAGCCAAGTCTACTGCACCTTTGTCTCCTTGGCTTCTTGTCCATGTCATGCCTCTTTCAGATCCTGAAAAAGGATGTCAGGATTTGTACTGCTAAGGATTAAATTTGGCCTTGGAGTGCCAATGGATGCATTATTTTTTTGGGTTTTTTCCTCCCCCAAAAAAGGTTAGCAGTTTTCAAATACGTAAAAGACACTTCAGGAAATAAGCTTTTCTGTGTCCACTGGTGACAAAACAGCAAGTGTTGAGTTTAAATTGCAACAAAGGAGGTTTAGACTAGACATCAAGAAAAAAGCAATATAGATGGCTAACAACACAGCCAGAGACTGCTGTAGGCCATGTAGGGAAGTTGTGGAAATGTTGTCTCTGAAAGTTGTTTTAAATTGTCAGGAGAAGAATTAGATGGTTTTCAGTCTGGTTTAGCCCTCTTTTTAAAATGATTTCTAAGATTGTCCTCCCTGTTTAAAGTTTACACTAGTGTGGGGTTTTTTTTGTTGTTTGTTTGTTGGGGTTTTAGTTTGCTTTTTTGTTTGTTTGAGGGTTTTTGTTTCTGTTTTGTTTTGTGTGTAGGTGATCAGACAGTTTCTAATTTACTTAGACCAGGTTCGAGTTTTTCAATGTAAGTGTTTCAGGTGCTGCATTTTCTTTTCTGTCTCTCTAAAGTGTACCTACCATCATGAACTAGCCATCAATATTTACTTTCTTAAATCACTCTATTTGTTACTGAATGACTATATTTACAATAAAGGATTACAATAGCAATCTGATCACTATTACACAAATGGATGCCAGAGGAAACAAACATGAATAAAAAAGTCTGGTGAAAATCCTTTGGTTCAGTTCACATGAATCACAGAGAATAGCTGGAGTGAGAAGGAAGCTCTGGATATCATCTCGTCTAACCCCCCAGATAAAGCAGGTTCACCTAGAGCAGGTTGCACAGGACCATGTTCAGATGCGGTTTTAATAGGTCCAGGAAAGGAGACTCCACAATGTCTTTGGGCATCCTGAAGTCATAGTTCCATACAATGGCCACATGGATCTATTTGCTATTCTTGATTCAATCTTCTATTTTTCCATTTGCAGTGCAGAGAAATAGTCCAAGACAGTAAGTGAATGAGCATTTGCTATGTTCTTATAGATGCAGCTAGCAGATGATAAAATACCATCTAAACTCTTACAGACTCTCAAGTTCCTTTTCAGCATGCCAGGTGTCATGTATTGCATCAGATGGTTCAGAAAATGTCATCGTTAAATTGCTCTATTAGGCAACACACATGTACATAATCAAGGTAAGGAAACAGTCCTTCAGAATTAGCATTTCTACATCTCATTGACTTTGTTCCTCTTTCTGGCTAAGCCTACCGGAAAGGTAACAAATATCTCAAAGGAGGGGGAGAAAGGACAAAACATGTTTGTTTTAAAAATGTCTGGGGATTTTTTTCTTAATTAATATGCCAATCACTTAGTAAGCTGCAGGGCAGACCCAGTAGCTGGGACAATCCAAATAAAGCCCACATGCTCCCGTTCCAGGCACCTCCCTTTCCTCAGGGCAGACTTATTAACTCAGAAATGGGAGACCAAGGTTTAAAATAGTGCTACTTCCTTAGAGGCAAAAAACTTTCCAGCTCTGCATAGATGAAAATTTGAGACTCAGCCTCTCTCCTTCTTGATGTCTGTATCTGGACCATCTTGTATGTAGCTTCTTAGCTAACTTCATGCCTCTCTTCCTCTCCCTTCTTTGCTGTTATTTTGCAGGAAAAGTGTTGCATGTTTTCAGAAAGGAGCAAGAAATCTGGCCTTCAGTTTGCCATGCCCTCTAGGCTCCCTGCAAATGGGGCAAATGGATTTTGAGCCTTGGAAGTCTTGAACAGCTTCACCTATATGGGTTTGGGTCTGCTATGGTACTTGCCAGACAGCAAGCTCCTCCTAAAACACAGATGAGCGCTGGTCTCCGCTGCCTAGCTCTGGGAGTCGGGGACTGATGCTTTCGTCTGTGGTTCTCCCATTAATCAGACAGCAAAGCAGACTGCTCCTGGCCCAGATCACCAGTAAATTACTTCCCACTGAGGTGCTGGGTAAGGGAGATGAGGCTGGGGCTCCACAGGCTCTCTGGCAGCCTGCTCTGCCTGTTGGGCACAGACGCTGGGTGTGCAGGGGCCACCCAGGGAGGCTTTCAATTCCTTATTCCCTGGCGTGGGTGCATGGGGCAAACTTGCCCTGTATTAGCAGGAAACATGCAGCAAATATATCAAAAGCACCAAGGCAGAAACTTGCAAACAGCAACTTCTTTATCCTTATGGGAAAGGCTGATAGCATTTAATAGAAAACACATACCTTTCTGAACTCTCATATCAAGTTTCACAGGGATTCTTACAGACCAGGCTTTGCAGGCAGGCATAAAGATGAACGTGGCTACAGGACTCTCCAGAGCAGCATGAAAGCCAGCTATCCTCCTAGCTAACCTGATGTTGTTCCATCAGGAGATGGATTAAATTTCTCTAATGTGGACTAACATAAAATGAAGATGTGCAGAATTTGCAGGTATGCTCAAGTCTGCATATGTTACCACCTAGTGACTACTTGAGGTACATTGCAGCACTTTCTGCACAATGTGGAGATGTATTAGGAGATTTGTAATGCAAGTAAATATAGGATAATTTCATCAGAGTGACTGATCAATGCCATCGAATCAATATAGTGTAGTATCAGTAGTAAATTGGGCAATCAAAAAAGAAAAAAGCCCTCTCTTTAGAGAGATACCAAAAATACCATCTCCAAATATTTGGGCTTTTTGCATTAAGGTCAAGAAGCCTATCCTGTTTCCTGGAATTTGCCTGGTAAGTTCACAGTCCCATCTTTTCTTTTTTTATTGAGGTAATAACCAATTGTTTCTGCTCCTTATCTTTGTCATACCTAATTGCCATTTTATTGTTCCCTAAGGTAAATTTTACTAAGACTTTTAAAAAGCTGAATTAAAATGACTACTGCTGATTAAAAGTAGGAATTCTAGGTTCCAAAGCCTATGATAGCCTTATGCTATTTCTTGTGGCTGTATTTCAAGATAATTAAGAGCAGATCTCCCTGTACCGCATCTTTGTAAAGTAACTGCAAGTGTATTTAGGAGCAGGCCTACCTGGTAAAATATTCATCCTTGTTTGAGAGGCGGGAAAGCTTTTCCCAAATATTTTTTTTAAGTCTTGTTCACCATCAGGTGAAGGCCTGTGACAACGGTTGTTCCTCAGGGGTTGACACTGGGACTGGTGCTGTTTAACATCTTGGTTGTTGACATGGACAGTGGGATTTCACACAGCCTCAGCAAGCTTGCCAATGATGTGAAGATGTGTGGTGTGTGTGGTTGTGGCATTGGAGAGAAGGGATAGCATCCAGAGGGACCCTGACAGGCAGGAGAGGTGGGCCTTTGTGAGCTTCATGAAGTTCAACAAGGCGAAGTGCAAGGTGCTGCACCTGGACTGGGCACAAATACAAGCCGGGCCGGGAACTGATCAAGAGCAACCCTGTGGAGAAGGGCTTGGGGCAGTTGATTGACAAGAAGGTCAACATGACCCAGCAATGTGCAGAGAGCAGTCCAGAGAGCCAGCTGTATCCTGGGCTGCAGCAAGAGCAGCATGACCAACAGGTCAAGGTAGGTGATTCTCCCTCTCTGCTCTCATGAGGTTCCACACAGACTGGAGTGCTGTGTCCAGCTCTGGGCCTCTCAGCATAGAAAAGGTGTGGACCTGCTGGAGTGGGTCCAGAGGAGGGCCACAAAGATGATCAGATGGCTGGGTCATCCCTCCTGTGAAGGCAGACTGAAAGACCTGGGGTTTTTCAGCCTGGAGAAGACTGTTCAGGCCAGGTCGGATAAGGCTTTGAGCAACCCAGTATAGTGGAAGGTGCCCCAGCCCCTGCCAGAGGGGTTAGAACTAGATGATCTGTAAGAAACTGTCCAACCCAAACCATTCTATGACTGCATGTATACTAATAAAAGTTCTTCCAGTTGGCTATCACCAGAATTACTGTAAATTCCTTCCCACCAAGAAGTCAAATCCAGGGGTGGTATCATGTCATATAGCAGGGTTTAATCCTACCATCTCTTCTTACTCACCTGAGCAAGGCTGATGCAGCTTCTAGGGATCTCCAATCCAGAACATCCTATCCAGCTGGAGAGCATTACCTTCAAACTAAAATCTCAGCTATTTCTCTGAGCCAGTTGGTGTCGGCATCTTTGAAAGTCAGGGCTACTAGCTTATAAACGTAGTGATTAAGTTTTGCATATTTGCAAATTTTAAACCCTGAAAAAGCAGAATGTCACTAAGTTGGATGGAGTTACCGAGCATGAGCATGGAACTTTTAGAAAAGAATCTTACCATTCAACAGAAATAGACTAAATCTGGCAATTTCTGCTTTTAATCCAAGTGGTTTGCTTTTAAACCTGAAAAAAACTGAGAAAAATAAAGGTACATGCTGAAAGTTTTTGGAAAGACACTACTCAGCTGGGGAAAGAAAATTGGTGAAAGCATCATATAAAGGAAACATTTTAATCATAATGATTATTATATTTTTTTTGCTTTTCTATGATGCCTTTTTTAAAGGTACTATAAACATTATTCAGACCAGGTTCCCATTACCAAGAAAGGTCAGAAATTGCAGTAGACTCACAGTCAGGCTAGCCATTAGCAAATAAGGGTTTATGGAAAACTCATAAAGCACCTAAAGTGCCAGCTTATGTAATGTATCTAACATAATAAACATTCTGATGGGAGTCTAGGAGTGGAAAAAATGCAGTTTTTTATTATAAAATATTTGAACATAGTCAAGACTAGAAACTGATCAAACTGTGTGAGCCAGAAGGTTTTGTCATGAAGCCTGAAAATCCGGGAGACCTTCAGATTGCTGGAAGGAAGCATTTTAGCAAATGCTGCAGGGTAAATTGTTAATACAAACTTATATTCACAGTAATCTCAGAAGTTGTGTGGGAGAGTTATTTGGCACAGCCATTGTTAGATTCTTGCACTACTGTACAAACAACTGTCTGGTTTTAGATTACAACAACTATACTGTACTGCCAGTGAGACCAAGTAATGCAGGAAGAACAGAGAATATCACTCATTTCTGTTGCCTAAATGCCTTTTAAACAGAGTTTCTGAAAAAGCCAGTCATTGATGGCTGGGTTGGCACTGGGTTAGACTGTTTTCCTGAGCAAGGATATTCCCACAACAGTTATAGTCACCTGGTATTGTACAAACTACCTGCACAGAGGCGTTTGATTTGACACTCCATCGCTGTGCTATTTTTGGCACACTCCCTCCTAATTTGTGATTAACAAGGTTAGGTTGTTTTCACTTTGTAAGGACTATTTATAGTCCAATAGGAGATTTCCCCCCATCCCTTTCCACTCCTACAGTTCATCAATAGCACGATTCTAGTCTTAATGTGTGACCATGGTTATACAGTCATGTTAAGTAATTAAAAAAAAGAGAGCTGATTATGGAATATAGAGGACTAACTAGAAACATATGAACAATGCACTGCACTTATGCAAAAGAGAAGTAGATACTGACAAGACTTTGTGTGATGCTGTCACAACTAACATGTCTCCTTCAAGTGGACTATACTGTTTAGCAGATCCAAAACAGAATAAAGTCACATGGGATAGAAACTACAGAATACACCTGAACTTGAAATAATAGTAGGAGTCAGTGAACCAATCATTTTGGCCCTGAACACAGTAGGATTTTCATGACTGAATTCAGTGGGAGCAAGAACAAGTCTGGAAAATAGTTATCTGTGATGAATTTGTAAATTCCCAGAAGAGATCAGTGTGACATAACACAGTGCCCATAACAAATTAGCTAGAAGGGTATTTTAAGTGGTCTGTATATAAACTTGATTTAGGATGAAGTTATTAAAAGGACTGAATGCTGGAACAACTGTGCTCCCACTGAATTCAGTATCAAAAATTAAAAAAAAAATTAATCTTTTCATATTTATCTTAAAAGCATAATGTGTGTAAATCTTCAGATAGAGACAGAAAAAATGGATTTAACCTGTTTTCATCTCTATTGTGGACCCCTCATAACAACAGAGCAATATGAGAGGCAGCAAATAGCTCTAACTAGAAATTACTACAATATACAGGGGTCATCTATATTGTTAATGTTAGCTGTACATTCCAACAGTCAGCAGTTGTATTGGGCTGAGATAGATAGCAAGTGTGTGTGCAAATAGCAAAAGCAACTGTTGTGATTTCATGAAGAGGCATTGTACTTAATGGAGCTGTGTTAGCACTGTTGTTTTCCCAAGTGCTTTTGAACTAAATCATCTGAGTGAATGCAAGGTGAGAGATACATGACAGAGACATCAGCCACAGGTCCAGGAGAGTGGCTTGCATCAGGCTGCAGATACCAGTGATCCTGACCTCTTTGACAGGTCAGCTACACATACTAAGGGTGGAATCCAAATTATATATTGTTGCCCATCTGAAAAAAAAAAAGGAGGTTCCTAGTCTAAGCCAGCCATTGAGAAAATGTGCGGTTTTCATCCCATTGTAAAACAAGTGTGAGAAGAGATGTGATGAGATCTACTCTGGAGGAGCTTGTCTCCTTCCAGGGACAACTGCAGGAATCTTGACAGCTGAAATACCAAGCTTTTGGACTGCTCATGGTGCATGAGATACATCTAATGTCAATGGCTGCAAAATGCCTTCCTGGAAGCTCCCTTCTTCCTTACTATGCATGCTTGTCTATTCTGATACAGCCATATGTTGTTAGTGGGTAACTTAAGCATCCACAGCTAGAGAGCTGGGCCTGTACTTGTGTCCCTAGATCCCTGCTCTGTTTGCTTTGCCAGTTGTGCTATCTTCATGCCACCTTAAGAGGCTGCACCTATCCCTTATGCTTGTCCTACTGAACCAAACCTCTGCTGTTCTGTCGCAATTCTCATGTCCTCTGGTTGTCTACCAGCACATGGGTCCAACACCAAAGCTTTGTTTTTGCTGTAGTCAGATAGGCTCTTTCACCATCATTGTCCCATAGAGTGATGTAGCAAGCTTTGCTGAAGCTGTATGTCTTTGCTGAGCCCCAAGACTGCATTGAGAATAAGCACTGGGACATCAGAGCCCAAAATCCTGGTGGACAGCCCTACTTGCAATTGGCAGTTTCCAGGTCTCCACCTTCCCTGAGCATGACTCCCAGTTTAGAACTCCCTTTCTTCCTCTGGGTTTTCCTCCCACATTCTCCTGTTTTCCTGGCAGCCTTCAGTCCAGCCTGCTTTCTGCCTCAGGATCTTCTACCAGTGACAGTTTATGCTCTGAAGAATTGTGGCCCAGAAATGTTGGTTGCAGGCTGCAGCCAACAAAAGTGGCTATCATTTTCAGCTCTTATAACCATTTGCTCCCTATCCAGTTCTTGCTCCTTCTCTGTTTTGTCCTCTTACTAGATACGCCCTTTGTCGCAGAGATGCAAATCTCAGCTAGCTTTGATCTCATGAATACAAATGTTGTTGTTATTAACCTTTCAAAGGACTCCTGTACTGGGGCATATCCTGCTTTTAGTTAGTCAAATGAAAGTAATGTTTCTGCTTGATTTCTTTTCTGTTTTACAGATACTTGTGTTGCTTCAAAATAATTTTACACAACGGCGTTCTAATTTTTGTGTGCCTTTTTGATTAGTTGGTCACTTACATATCATTCTCCTTCACTGATAATTCGTCACCTTTGCTGTATAGCTGCCTACCTTTGCTAAAGAGTGAAACATGGGTGAGAGACACCAGCATAACCAAATTTAATGCAATGTATTTTAGGAAGTTATTGCACTTGTTCATTTGAATTCTTTTTTGCTTGCTTTTCTTGTGAAGTATCAGGCTTTATTACTTAAGAGTTCCAGCTATTCTTACTTTAGATTAAAGTCATTGTTGTCACAATAGCTCTTCCACTTCATTGCAAAGGATTGAGATTGCAGTGAAACGCATTCAGTATAAATGGGTTCTGCTACATCTCCAAGACCTCTTGCCTGGATCAGGATGGGTGTTTAAGCTGGGAAATGACATATCTGAGCTGTGATCAGTTGTGCTATCCAGGCAAGTCTATTTAAAAGCACTTTCCATTTTAAATCTAGCAATAAAATACCACACTAGCAAACCTTCTTGATAAGGGTAAAAGCAATACATCCAAATCCAATCTAAATTTGACATTGCCTAGAACAAGAATTTGCATTGATAAGTCAGGTCTCATTTACAAGGCCATAAATGGGTGGGTAGCTATAATTTGGGTATTAAACTTGTAAAATATATTGAAGGCATGCAAGGGCTAAATAAATAATTTACTACAAGAAAATTGGAAATCTTTACACAGTACTTAATTGACCAGCCACTCTCCCATGTTCTTGATAGTTTCCTATTTTGCTTCTTTTTTAAATTTTATTTTTCACACACTAAAGTGTTTCCCATGTGTATTTTTTTCCAACTTCAGTGGATGTTCATAAGTCACTATAGTGCTGCATGCATAGCCTGTTTCACCTTTGTTTCATCAGTCAATTACATTCTTTTTGACATTTTCATTTGTTTGTTTAAAAGTGTGAATTAATCAAATGCCTTTTCTGGGCACAGCTCAGCTGGTGTTATTTTTAAGATTAAAATAAAATCACCTCAGTGATCAGGATAACTTTGAATGTTAGTTAAATCCATTTTCAGTGCAAAGCAGACCGAGTTAATGGGTATTCCAGTGATCACAGTAAGAGTGGGATTGGCAGATTTATATAAGTTTATAAAAATTCTTGTGACCACCTTACTGGCCAGCGTAACTCAGGGTAGTTGCATTGAGGCCAATGAATTTTGGCCTTAAAGGAGTTTTTCCATCCACACATACTGAAAATCTGGTGTGAGATTACACATAAGCCCTTGATTGACCTGCCCTTCAAAGCACCCCAATCAAACTTGCTAAAGGTGTAAGATTTTATTTTTAAAACATCACACTTGCTTTTTTGTTAGATTTCTCTTCTGAAACCAGACCTCCATGGTATGCTCTTACCACCTTTACCTGTGACCCAAGGAAAAGAAGTTGGGGCTTTCATCCACCTCCCTAGCTACTGCCATTTCCTTGGGTGGCTGTGGTGCTACTGTACATGCTGATATCCTTTTGCTGCTCATGTTGACTCTCCATGTCTCTGCTGGAGCAGTGAGAGGACAAAAATGTGCTTTTATTTACCCCACTAGGGATACTGTGGTCTCACTGTGCAGTGGCTTTTTCTGGTTAAAAACTGCAGCTTGTTTTTTGATGAATCATAGACTCATAGAATCTGAGCACCTGATCTAGTGGCCCATGGTGGGATTCTGTTGGGCATGATTAGCCCAACAGGATTCCATGATAGAATAGTTTGGATTGTAAGGGACATTCAGAAGTCATGTAGTTCAACCCCTGAAATGAGCAGGGACGCCTTCAACTAGATCAGGTTGCTCATCCAATCTGACCTTGAATGTTTCCAGGGGTGGGGGGCATCCACCACCTCTCTGGGCAATCTGTTCCAGTGCTTCACCATTCTCACTGTAAAAAGGTTTCTTCCTTATATCTAGTCTGACTCTATACTTTTTTAGTTTCAAACCATTACCCCTTGTCCTGTTGCTATAAGGAGCTACAAAAAGTTTGTCCCCATCTTTCCTATAAGCACCCTTTAAGTACTGTAAGAACACAATAAGGTGTTGCTGGAGCTTTCTCTTCTTTGGGCTGAACAACCCCATTGTCTCAGCCTGTTTTCATGGACAGGGGGAGTTCAATTCCTCTTGCCCTTTTATGATTTACTCTCATCTTTAGTCACCCACAGCAACCTACTGTGCTGTTACTATCAAGTACAGCTTGATGGTACAACATCTTAACTAATTATGCTCTTAGACAGGCAGTGGTGGTGCTTCCTCACACAGACATCCTTGGAATACTTCCCACTGGAAGCGCATGAAGCAGAAGTATTTTGCTAGTACAGTCTATACAAGTTTCCCAGGAGATATAAAGCAGAGTGCCAGAGGACTTGCAGGAATTAGTGCTTCTCTGTGAGGTTTTTTCCAAGATCAAATGCCATGACGAAACACATGCCTTACCATGCCAACCCATATACCAGATCCAAGGTGAGAAACACAGAAGTAAAGAAGTAAATCCAGAAGGGAGTGCAATAAATTTGGGGTAAGCAAGGGGACAGCTTTGCTCCAGCTGCTCTGGGTCACTGCCATCAGCTTCCCTATTGTTATAGGCACACAGAGACTCCCTTCTAATTCCGCTTTCCACCTGCCCTCTCCAATAACTTTCTTTTAAAATGGGAGTTATTTTTCCTCAAAATCTTTCCATTGTTTTCTGAGGAATGTCACCCCCTCCCAGCTGGGACCCTGCCCCATGGGCCGGATTGACAGCCCTTTTCTTAGCAGCCACATGACCATTCTGAAGCCCAGACTTAGGTTCAGAGAAAAGTATTTTGGAAATGAGGGGAAAGCCCTGTGTTCTTTGGATGGTGGCAGGGTGAGATGGTTATGTTTTTAAAAAGGGTTGTTGTACCCAAATTCAGACATAAAAAAGCCTCTTGGCTGTAGGACAAAGGGTACACAGTGGTTGAACTTGCATTCTAGGCAGCCAGAAGAAAGAAAAACTCAATGGTCTGTTTTACATGTGTGCAGGATGCTGCTGCCTGAGGGAGTAAGAACACACTTACAAACCTGCATGGATTACCCGGGCTTTGTCCAGGTGCACGAAACAAGCAGGGCCACACATCTGCTTACTTCCTCCCTGGGGATTAGAAATTGGAGGGTGGGAAATGAATAGAGCCTGGGGTCCATTCTCTCTGGCCAGCTCAGCTGAGATGGCGAGTGCTTGGGGGGGTTGAGGGAGGAAGGGTGGAATATTATTTTATTTCTGATTTAGGCCAGAGGTAAATGATTGCCTGAGGGAATAGGAGAGGAGAAGGTGTGTCACTGAATTGCAGTGCCTCAGGGGGTTCCTGCTGCAATGGCACAACTATGTAATATGTCCTCTGGGGGATTGCGTCTGAAATAAAAATGTAGCCTGTTACTTATTGGCATTAATGTTCACTTACTAATGTCTTTTATTGCTTAACTCTTCTATTTTGGCACCTGGGTAACTACTTAAGTTCTTTTAAATTCACTGGACCAAATTCATAGATCACATATCATGAGATCTACATAGAGTTCACAACTGACAGAGTAGTGTGGATTGAAAGTAGTAAATTTAAGAAAGACTACAGAGAGTTGTAATGAATGAAAGGATCATGGTAGATAAGATTCTTGTTCCTCGAAAATTATTTCTGAAGCTGAGCACTCTCTCAGTGAAAAAGGATACTGGCTCACAGTCAAGAATTGCTATTAGGCTCCTAGCACACTCAAGAAACCTTTGTGCAATCTTTATAGAACTTGACTGTACAACATCTTAATTCTCCACTAATATAAAGTTCACAGACAAAACAACATATGATAACCTTAGATGAGGCTTTCCATGAATAATCCCAACAGTAAACCTGTCCTCAACATGAAAAGAACTCCCGATACTCAGTACGTTTCTGTGATCAAACCTCTACCCTCTATTTCCTTATTTAAGTACCATGAAGCAAGTCACCACCCTGTCTGCACTCTATTCCATAACTCAGACACTCACAGTTTTTTTAGGGCGTTTGTCTGAGTCCTTGGCTACATGTGGGAAAATAACCACGAAACAGTCTTCCTCACTCGGCTCATCTTGGTGGCAATGAGCTCAATGAGAGTGGCTTTGGCTCAACCCCAAACACTGCCCATGCACAGCATGGCCATGGATTCTGGGGGAGTACTGTTTAGTTTTCTGGCCTTGACTAACAGACTTGTGCCTAGTTGTTTGCTGTTGAGAGTACTGCTGTCAGGTTTCTTTTCTCAGCCCATCACTTGGTGCCCATCATGCTTTTCCATGTCACCTCCCACTTGTGGAATGACTGCATTTGCTTGCTCCCTCTTGCATCCCTTTCTAGCATTTCCATCTCCCACTTCTCATCAGTATTCATCCTGAAAAAACATTTTGTGCTGTCTCATCTATTTTTCTTCAGATATAGAAGGTACATCCTTAAATCCTTTCTAAACAACCTCACTATCTGCAGTGGAATTCTGTCTTGAAGTTCTGCCGTGGCCCTGGAAAGGCCACTGGACCCAGTGCCTACAATGGACATCCCTGCTCCCTCATTAGCACCTACCCATCCGGTGTTTCCTGTCTTTTAAGAGAGAGGGGAAAAAAAAAATGTTTTTACTGTTTGTACAGCTCCTTGCACCCTGGGACTGATGTAATTGCTCCAGCCATACAAAACGCATGTAACTGTATCTTCCCAAAAGCCACGGCCATCTTCCATAAGATTTGAAATTACATGCTAGCCCAAGGGCCCTCCCATGCTACTGAGCCATCACACAGCAGCTGTGAAGGAGAGGGGGGAAAAGGGTATGCACAGGTCTCCTCAGTCAGGCAGCAGGAGGAGAAGAACTGGCTCTGTGTATTTAGTTACAGTTAATTATAAGTTTATGACCTTATGATGCAACTGTTGTAACCCTTGCTCAATATACTTTTCAGGCAGAGCATGCTGAACATACAGAGGGGGTGTATTTTATGGCTGTAGTGTTTGCTCGGGCTGTGCAGATAAGAGAGCTGCAGAGAAGTCTCTGCGCAGGATGAAGTGGAGCCATTTTGGCTGCGTAGTGCTGGCGGGGGCTGAGTGCCTCTGCCAAAAGAGCTTGTGAATTGTAGGTGTAAACCTCACTGATCTGCCACCCTCTGCTTTCTCTGGCACCAGGGGTTGAAATTTGTTCTTGCACTTTAAGAGGGGAGGAAAGTCAAAGGAGGGAGTAGGTATTGTGAACTCATAAGGGAAATCAGAATAGGATCTTTTCCCCCCTTAATAGAGGCAGCTTTGGAATTTGACATTTGTTTCACCCAAAGATTTTCAAATGCTGTACATTTTTTTTCCACCCAGTTCATATATTATGCCCATTTTATGGGTAAGCTAACTGATTCAGAAAGAGTAAATAGTGTGTCATTTGCAGATCCATGAATAGATTCAAAGGCCCTTGAAATCTTAATCCACTTGATCCCACTTAATGCCTTCAAGATGCATTAACGGGACAAAAAGAAGTTTAATCAAAGTGCATCAAACTCAGTTTAGGCACTGTAACTCTTCTACTTACAAGGGTAGCTATATTAGTAAAAATAAGGGAGCGTTAGCTTGCATTTCCCTGGAAAATAAGTGAGCAGGAATGCATGCCACATCCTGGCTGGCATTTTAATCTCATCAAAGCAGAGCTCTTTCCCTACTGTGCTTTCCAAGATGCACAACACAAATGTGGTCTGAACACAACAGAACTAATTGAACAATCACAGCAAAGGAGGTCAAAACCCCACAAACAGTGTAGCATCTAAAATGACTCTGGAGGATTTTAACAGATGGACACTTGTAAATCTAACAGGATTTCCTACTGGTGAGAATGCCTTAGGTAAAATTCAGAATGTCTCATTAAATTGTCAGCCAGCTATGAGGCATTGCTTATGCGAATATGAACAGCTCTGCATCTTTACTGCAAATACACACAACCATGTATTAACATAGGCCTGAAAAGCAACATTTGGATGTGAGTTCAATTAGAAAACCCAATCAAAACTGAAGAAGGATCAGATGCAATATTTCTGGCTGGGATCCATTATAGAGAGAGAGCAGGCAAGTTAAGCCAGGGGTCAGGCTTTTTCTCTCTCTGTTCTCCAAGCTGCAGGTTTTGCCTATGTGCACTTCCATGTAAATTTGCAAATCAGTTTGGTATAGACTCCTCTAAGTCCTTTTGCTATTGCTTTCTTGTAACCTCTTGTATTCTTAGGCTGTTGATGAAATGCATCAACAAACCCGGTACAGGTATAATAGTGCTGTCTCCCAAGCAGATGCTCCTGTGCCAAGAATTTGAATGTAGGCTAACACAACAACACAGCAGTTACACATTTCCATTTTTACACATTTGTTTTACATAGTGTTGGTAATCTGGATAAGGGCAATTAGTCTGTTCCTCACCAGAGAAATTAGTCTGATTGTGCCCCTTTACCTCCTCCAGCAACCCTACTGCTTATGAGATCTGTGAGCCTGTTGTTCAAATCCACATTCCTGTACAGTCCCACTTTCTCAGTAAGAAACAGTCTCTGCTGGGTTTATTGGCATTTCTCACAGTATTTGAGTTCAAAGAAAATGATTACAAGTTAAGACAGAGCTCTGTTCTTTAAAGCACCACAGCATATAGATCTGTTGAGTGATATATAACATAGAACAACTTCCAACTGAGGAAAGCTTAACACAGCTCAGCCTAGCTTGCTGATAGCCGCTCAGCTCCTAGAATTACTGCTTACAAACCATAAAGACCCCAGCTTGAGTTTCATGGAGGGAGGGGGAAGATGTGTGTTGTGCACACCGCAAGTACAGCCACAGGGCGGGTAACCCACCAACTTCCTAACCTCAGCCAAAAAATCTGGCCACTGCCTGACAGGCAGAGTATGTGTATTTGCTGTCTATCAGTGGCAGTGAAACAGCCTAAAGTCAAAAAAGAATTGTGTGAGAACACTGAGTTCAGTTGTGGGACCATCAGCGTGCCAGATCAACAGGCTTGGTGTCTGTTAAAACTGCCCTTCACTTCTGTGATATTTTTGGCAAGGAAATGGGCTGTAAATATAAACAGATCACTTCTCTCCTTACTGAAAAGCAGGCACCTCAGAGGGAGGAAGCACACTGCATGTTTATTAGAGCCACAGATTCCACACAAGATCTTAGAACTGGCATGCAGGGGTAAATTCCTGGGCGAGTGAAGAGACTTAAGGAAGGACAAGCTAACTGTGAGAGAAAAACATGTGCACTGTACCCCCTAAACCACAGAATACACCTCTGTTGGGGACTGCTTGCACTACTGAGAGTGGGGTAATTGTGCCAGGACAGAACACATGGGTCTGTGATTGTTGACCAAATCCTTCAGTACAGAACACACGCAGCACTCCCAGCCTTGAATAAAATACATGGAGTTTTATTCCCATACAGCAACTGGTTGGAGAGCCCTCATTTCCCTAACACCCTCCTCCCTCTCCAAAGGCTCTTGTATTCCAGGCTGGCACTGGAGAAAGAGCATCAAATGTGTATGCATAAGAGTGTGCTATGGTAAGATACCCACACTAGTACAAAAACTGATCTTGCTGTCACTCTGATTCAAGAGTGTACACTGCATTGCTTCACTAAATAAAGCAAGTGCAGTCTTCATCACAGCTTTAACAAAAAAAATTGTAGACCACAAATGTCAGGTAGGCTCCCCCAATTCTATATTATATCAACACTTTATTTACCACAGATGATCAGAAGTGCAAATTACTTTTAATAGAAAATTATTGTGGGGCATAAGGAACTTACTAAAAATTCATTGTTTAAAGACTATCTTCTGTAGAAGTTACTAAATTTTCTTCTTTTTCCCATACAATTTTTTCCATGTTAACTGACCACTTTTGTCTGACTTCTCTCATCACCAAGCATGCACTAGTACATTATTACTTCATCAGAAACATAACGATCCACGTCCCCTTTTTATCTTTCAGCATCCATCTAATTTCTTCATCTTGTTTATAAACTGAGTCTTAAGGAAAGAAGGAAAATTACTAGAGTATTAAGATATGCAGGACCTTCAAAAAAGAAGCCTATGAAAACAGACATGAAGATGGAAATCCTATATTTGTTTATCCATGCCCACTGTAGGTTAGAGGCCTTTAGCAGAAAAAGCAATAAATGCTTGAAACTCTGTCTTTTCCACAGGAGTTGTTGTGGTTGTGAAGTTGCACTGGTAAATCAGGGGAGAATCAAGTCCCAAATCTATGCAGTGGGAGAAACCTCACCAAGAGCCATCAGAGCTGCCGTGGTATCCCTCCCTGGCATGCTGCTTCCTGAGCATGCTTGGCAAGTGACAGAGTAATGTGCCTTTCTCTGACACTTTGTCAAATCAAAGAACTCTAAAAGATTTGTGAGATGTGACTCGTTGACAAAAACCTTGTTAAGTCTTCCCTCTTATACACATTCCTGTTAATAGCTACTAACATTCTTCTCTGGTATAACCTCTACCAGGGTGCATGTCAGAGAAGGGTAAAGAAGGTAAAGAAGGGATTTACCAATCTGTAATTCCCATATTCCCCCCAGGAGTCCTTTTTGATATCATCTTTGTTACTTTATATTCCTCCTGTGTTAGGGTATACTTGCTCAGTAATTTACCTGTACCACAATTAAAGTGTTTTTGTTCTTTAGTTTTGTTTAGATCTCGTGTGTAAACATTATCTGATTTTGGAAATTTCTTATTGTTCCATTTACTGAGTTACCCTACCGCCTGCATTATTACGACTAAAATACGAAAATGACCCTTAGATTCCTAGAATCATAAAATCATAGAATCACAGAATGGTTTGGGTTGGAAGGGACTTTTAAAAGTCATCTAGTCCAACCCTGTGCAATGACATGGGGCATGTTCAATTAGATCAGGTTGCTCAGAGTCCCATCCAACCTGACCATGAATGTTTCCAGGGAGGGGGCAACCACAACCTCTCTGTAGATTGATTCCTTTGAAGAACAGCTTTATAATAAGATGAAGTCCTCCTGGTGAGCATAAACGCAAAAGATTGATTATCAGTAACAGTTTTATCTTTCCCAACATTTCCTTTTAGATTTTGTTAATATTTCCATCATGCCGGGTCTTTGGAAGACATCCTGTTTCTGATAAATTTGTTATTATTAGCTTTTATGGCTGTAGCATAAAATCTGAATCCAGATTTGAACTTTCTGAGATTTTAGAGGTTCAGACTTGGACTATTATAAAAATGGGAACAATATGTAGAGCCTGGGGCAAGACTTTGAGCCTAACATTCCTTGCAAACAAGGCAGTGGCCTTGCAAGGTGACTGGGAGAATTAGCATGGTTCCAGGTATTCATTTTCAGCTCATTTATTCAACATTCGACTATTCAAAAGAAAAAATATATTGTTCATGCTCTGCAAATGAGACACAGGTACCTGGTTATTTTCTCTTCAGATGTTAACATCACCAGGCCTGCACAAAACTCCCCCCAGAGTACAAGATAGTCTGGAAGTTCGTCACTGTTGATGAACACGTAGGAGAAGAAAGGGAGCCACCTGTGAGACAAAGCCTTTGTGTTTATCTCTTACAGGTTTGTTGGCCAACAGTTGTTGGATCATCTACAGGGAGCACCCACACATTTGCTGTTTTGTTATGAGCCACTGCGAGCTTGCTGCAACTGAGCAACTTCTGCAATTTCTGAGCTGACTACCAGCCATGTAGCCGTAGGGAGGGTAATGCCCCAGATAATTAAACTCTTCAGAGAGACACAGATAATTAAACTCTTCTGGCATGTTACCACTAAGCTGAGAAGACCCAGCTTTTAGCTATTTTGTGGTGTAGGCTTACATCTGTTGGGGTTGCACCATTTAGGATCTTCTGCCCAACAGACGGGTTTATGGACCTGCCTTGATGAATGTGGCTGACTGGCTGACTTCTGATTCTCTTCCCTGAACCAGCAACCTCACTGCTAAGAGTAAAAGATGACCCCTTTGACAAGTGTCCATCTATTTTCTTTGTCATCTTCTCCTTCCCTGGTATATCCCATGTGTTTGGAGTATGTCAGCCCTCACTGTAACTTCATATTGTGTCATTGAAACAAGACATGCAGGTGAATAGATACTTTAAAAGGATGGTGGTGCATTTGGGATGTGCTGTGCTGGTTTTCTGTCATGCCATTTCACACAAGGCAGGTAAGGAGAAATTAGGTTTACTTCAACCAACTTAATTTGATAAAAATAAACTCAGTGGGCAAGGTTAATTTTGATTAGCTGTTTTTTAATTCCTAACTACACACACCAGCTCTCTAAATACTAAATAAATTCCATGAAGAACTCTCATTGTGTGATTTTTGTCTTTCTTCTACTAAACTAAATTATTAGTTGTCAGAAAGATAAGACAGTAGTGAAGACAGGAGGAAAGAAACCATCCAAGAGGCAAAAAAAGGGTAAAAGTTCTAATTTGCAATTTCTGCTCATACATTACATTTCCTGTGAAAATCCATGGCCTAATATTTAGTACTGCAGCACCAAGGACCTGATTTACCCTGAACACCAAATACAGCAAATTTTTTTCCCATGTAAAGAAAAGAAAGTTTTTCTGTAATTGAACTTTCCACAAGAAGAAAATGGAGAAGGCAGGGGAAGACACAACTCCATATATTATTTACTTGTTATATGCAAATTTAAAATATTATTCAGACAACTTAAAAAGCTGCTTCTTTGGGTGTTTTTTCCTTTCCTTTTTGCAGGAAAGTAAGCCATTCTTCTGGTGGTAAAATTCATGTATAAAGAGGTAAACGCTGAAGCAACCAATTGGACTTTTGGTAAGCATATTTCTGACAATTCATTAAATACAGAAAACTTTATCTTCCAGGAGAAACAGAATGTGGAAGCAATGCAGACACTCTGAAGTAAAAGAATGTTGTATTGGAGGAGAAGAGGAAGTGTACAAAGAATCACACTTATACCTGAATAACAACTATTAAAAAGTCATAAGACTCCAATACACTTTTTCAGTCCCTTTTTTTTTTAATCCAGTCAAGTAGCATGTCTCTATTGTCCTTACCCATTCATTGCTTGTCAGCTCTGAAGAGAGGGAGGAATTAAACTGCATTTCCAACATGAATGTGATTGCAGGGAATATATACCTTGCCCACAAAGCAAAGCCATCTCATTGGCTCTCCTGGGCTTAGGAACATTTCACTGAGGGTGCTGATCCTTACAGAGCTAGAAAGCCAAGAACAGTGCCAGGCATCCTGAACCTCCACACTACCATATTTCTTGAATATGCTGAGAAAATGATGGTGCAGAGAGGAGTTTCAACTCCCTGCCACACTTTTCAGTGAGTAAAGGCTTCCATCTGCTCTCAAGCCACTGCTAGTGTACATGTTAAGCAGGTCCTGCATGGTGACAGCAGACCTATTTTCTCTGAGTGTTACAGGAATTATCAAGTCTCATTGAACTGAACATGTGAGCAAAGTGTCTCTCTGTGGCAATCATAGGGTATGTGGGAGAGATTTGTAGCAAAAATGTTTTGGCAGTCGATTCATGCTCATAGTAATCCTTCCAAATGACACTACTGGGAGAAGATCTGATTCTATCGTGATATGTAGACCAACCCGGCTCTCTGATTGAATCCAGGATCAGCAGAAAACAAAATGCAGTGGGACCATGTTGGCTCCATCAATTTTTGGCTCCATCACCTTGAATTAGGTGAGCTCAGCTAGGATCCAGGCCTGGGAACCAGTGGAAAATCTTTGAGAACACTAAGTGTCCCAAATAAATGATTACTTGAAAGCTCTTGGACAACTTTCAATTTTCCATGTGAATTCAGCGAACTGTCTCCAGATAGGTGGGTATTTTCATGCCTAATGTTTAGGCACATAACTGCAGCACTTGAGCACATCTTGAGCAGCTGGCAAAGGTTGCCAATGTTGGGCTTTTGCTTGGGAAGCCAGCACTTAGGGCTTTCCTCTGAGATATGAAAGACCTGAGACCAAACCATTCTTCTACCTGCTGAGACATGCATGCACATCCTCTTTGAAAAGCCCCATTGCCCCAGGCAACATGGGAAGTCGGATTCAAGCACTTCTGCTGAAGCTGCTTTGCTACATGTAGGGTAGTTAAATATTCATGCTGAGGAAGAGAGAAAGAACAGCCTATGGGTGGTTGGGGCCAAGCAGAAGCACTGTTACCTGCTCCTCTCCAGGTCACAATCTCCTCCTCTTCTTGGAGGTCCTGGTCTGTGCCCTGACACTGAGTGATAACTGATGCTGAGATCTCTAGGCAATCACTGGAGAGAGGTGCAGGATGCGCTGCAGATAGCTGCGTGGAGGCTGGGAGGAAGAAGAATCTCCAGCTGCTTCAAGCCCTTTATTTTTGCCCTGATTGGATGGCCTCTCCTAGATTTCTACAGGGGATGACAACATTTATTCTAAAGAATATTTAATTCTAACATACAGTGATTAAGCTTCACAGAAGAAGGAAAGTTTTCCCACCCCAATTCTCTATGAGAGCAGGCATGCTCTTTTACAGTAACTGCTTTAGGTCCCCTTGGGCTTAAGGCAGCAAAGGCACTAAATGTGACAGTGGCACCTAAGTCCTCTAGCAGAACCACCTGTAATTTCCTACTAGCTGAAAACCACACTGATTTACAGTATTTATACACGTGTTTCCCTCTTCCACACAGAAAACAAATAAAGCAATTAATGTAACTTGCAGAAACAATGTGACAAAAAAAGTCACCAAAAATATTTTCTGAAGTGATTGATTTTGTTTTAACAGCTCAAAAATCTTGGAGGCAAAGAAGTAATTAATAATATTTTATTTAAAAGAAATAATTGATGACTTTTTTATTTTAGAAAAAAATGTAAAATTACCCAATGACATTAGGATAACAAAAATTCTTCCAAAAAACTACATGGTTTCTACTGGAAGAAGATTTTGCCTGAAGTGATTTTAAAGTCCCTGAAATTAATACACACCACAGTATATCCTAGTTCCATTGCCTGTGACACTTGCATCGACAACAGCTACAGCACACAATACATGTGTAGAATTTTATGCAGCAATTTTGCATCAAGGGAAGTACTCTCTTTGACTTCAATGGGAATTGGAGAGACCCTTAAGGAGTAGGAGAGTATATCATAACAGAAACAAAGCTTAGTTTAGATGAGAATCACAATGCTGCCATTGAGTTTATGCTCAGTTTAACCTATTAAACAATGTGAGATGAGCAAAAATTACTCATTTCCATACTGCTGATTTTGCAGACTTCAGAAACCCTGAGCATGAAATAAATAACTTGCTCTTAATAACTTTCTGTGTGGATAATATATTTAAATGTAGGAAGATGTAAAGATGTATTTTTGTTGCATTGCTGGTTACCTCTGTGTATCAATCCAGCTAAATGCAGAAGTTTAAGTTTACAAGGAGCTGCCTAAAATGATTTGTCTGTTTTTTACAAATGAAACAGTGGTTGACTATGTTGTCATGGAAGGTTCCAAAAATTAAGTCAACTCTACAAATATGATTGGTACTGTATTTCCTGAATGCCTGGACTGATTGTATAGCTCTCTCTGTATTATAAAAATGCAGTGATGAAATTGCACAGAGGAAAAGATGGGATGTCACTGTATGCAAATCTATGTAATATTCCTCTACACCATTCTTCCTTAGATGGGTTTCCTGCGTCAATATACTGTGGTTATGCCTAAAGACAGCACTCTGAAAAGACAAGATCACTCTAAAGGGCACTTAGTACTTGAGAAAAGTGTAGCTGCTAGATGGATTTTTTAAAAATAATTTTTTAAAATAAATAAAATGAATGTTTCTTAGAACTAATGCTTTGGGAGTTTAAAAGAGAAATTATGCATATTGCAAGACATATTAGGGTATGGCAAAAAAATTGGTGATTATGAAATTTGCTTTTCTGATGGCTAATTTGTTGATAGGATAATTTTTTATGAAATTGTCCCCAGTCTTGATGGGTAAAGCTATGGTCACTTAATGCATAGCTGCTTACCTCTGTGGAGTCTTTTAACCTGACGTTTTCTACTGGACCTGGTTTATGACCCTTTAGAACTCGAAATCTTAATCCCACACATAAAACTGAACTAATAATAGAATATGAAAAAACCTCTCACCTTTTCAAATTCCTACCATGAGCCTTAGTTTGTCCATTTTCTCCCCTTTATTGCCTTTTTCTTCCAGTTTTTTTTCTTGTATGTCTTTTTTTTCTTGCCATGACCACAAAGAATTTAGAAACAAAGCTGTGCTCACTTCCTGCAGACATATAATCTCTACAAAGAGCTGAGTCCCTTGTACCCATAACCATCTTGCCCCAGGCTGTTTCCTTTGCAACATTCCCTGTGAATGTACCTTCCTCGAAGAGCAAAACTGGGTAATTAGATTCTAAGGAGGCACAAACTGTCTGGAGCATCAGGCGACTGAGAGTATCATTGGGGAGCATTAAAATGCATGAGATTATAACTCAGTGTTCTTGTAAAGATCTCTCAAACTTAGAAATGAAGCCACAACATTTGCACAAGTTTCCATGTAGCTCTTTCTCAACTTTCACTTTCCACTGGCCATATATTCCTTCTTCCGAGCTCCTGGATCATGAGACTTCCATGTGTTTTGAGGCTGGTTTTCTTTGGCTTTGCCTTGGTAGAAAATGAGTCATGTCCAAGAACAGGACCTGAGCCAAAGGGACACTTACGACAGTGCTGTTGGCTCTGTGAGTGAAGACAGACTCAAACTTGATGGGTGCACAGTATCCATCCATCCATCCATCCATCCATCCATCCATCCATCCATCCATCCATCTGTGAGACACTGGACACTAACAGTTCCATGTGGGTCAAAAACCTTTTGAGTAAACTGTGACTTCCAGAGCTTTAAAAGTATTTAACTTCTTCCTGAGGTTGGAGCATAGCAATCCCCTGAGCTGGACCTGTCCACATGCACAACAACACATCCTGCATGACTTATTATTTCTGAAAAAGTCAGTGTGCCAGATAACCAGGAAAGAAAAAAGTACTTAATGATTTTCTAGGAACTGAGATTCAAGTCTCACTATAAATGAGGGAGAAAAAGGCAGAGAGGGAGAGAGAAGGACATCTGTCTAAGTCTACAAGAATAAATATCCTCCAGAGCTTTCAGAATCTCTTCTCTCAATACAAATTCATTACCTTATTTACAACAAAAATATTGTATTATGACATATACTAATCTATATGTGATATATCATACAGGGGCCACTTTACACCCCAATCCAGTTATCTGGATCAGCACTGTAATTTATTTGGGTAAGGGCCAAATTACTTGGCAAAGAGATACTGATTTCATTTTAGATAGTTTTTGGGTTATTTTTCCCTGTGTGTTTAAAAATATTAAGTTAAATTGGATTTTAAGATACAGCATGCTTCATTGTGATTTTAATCACAAACTATGTTGAATACATGTTAATTTCCTGCCTTCTTCCTAAGAGAAAGAATGAAAATAAAAATTTTCAATATAGAAAATACTTTTTTCTGTGTGTGATTTTAAAGCTGTGTGTATAAATGAAACCACCTTTCAAAATAAGCTTACAAACTTAAAATTACAGATGACAACAAATTTGCAGGAGTCTCTCTGAAGATATGCTTAGTAAGACTGTAAACTTTGTATAGTTCTTTTCAGTTGTGACTTATTTTTTTTGAATGGATGAAGATCAGATTTGCAGCTATGGAACTCATAACAGCTACATCTCATTAAACAAGTTTGTGTACAAAGAACACTGTGCTTTAGTTGTTGCTTTCTTAAAGTTAATTTTGTTTTCCATTTGCTTCTTATCTGATCAGCAAGAATATAATGAGGCTGTATCAAAGCTTTCTGAAATCAGGGTGCCAAGAGGAAGGAGTCAGGCTCATTTGGGTTGTGCCAAGCAATAGGACGAGAGGCTGTGGGCAGAAACTGGAACACAGGAAGTTCCACTTGAACATATATGAAAACATCTTTACTGTGAGGATTAACCTGCACTGGAACAAGCTGCCCAGAGATTGTGGAGTCTTCCTCACTGGAGATACTCAAAAGCCACCTGGACACACTCCAGAGTAACATGCTCTAGGGGATCCTGTGGGAGAAGGCTGGACTAGGCGACCTCCAGAGGTTCCTCCCAACTTTGCCTATTGTGTGTTTGTGTGAAAGGCATGTAGCAAGTTTCTTTACCCCAATGAAAAACACAGTAAGTGTTAAGGGGTCACTATAAAAATCTTTATTTTTCTACATTGTTACTTTTGAAATCATCAATTCTAAATTCTTCTGTTAACCATTCTTCTTTACTAAAATTGGTTTTTTTGAGTGCCATAACTCTAAGTTTTTATATTCTTATCTCACTATGAAATTGATTTTGTCTCTAAGTTATTGTGATCTCCAGCAGATCCACCAAATAATTTTGATTCTACTTTCTTAAAAATATTCCAACAAATGTTTCCATAGATTTTTGCATGTTCCTTTTAAACAGAGGTGATTCTGTTTAGCAAGACCAAATGAAGTTTTTTTTCACAATATGTGTCAAGAAACTCAAAACATAGTCTCAAAACATGTATTTCCCACTGGAGTGACCTCATTAATATTCCACCTTAATGGTCATGTGCATATGGATGCTCCTCTGATCCAGGATTGAAAGCCTTTCTTGCCACATGCCATTTGAAGCATGTTGCTGCCATGACCTATTTGGTACTGGGATGGGAGGGCTAGCTGCAAACTGAAGCACAAGACCATTCACCACAGCCATTGTGGTCGTGCAGTGAGCCTGTGGTCTATCTGCCAGCCAATTTCAGTCCTTGCTGACTTCAAGAAGAGGGCTCCTGTGGCCTGTTGGTCTCCAGAGGCATCCTGGAGAAAACATCTCACCCTGTCATGCCTGTCAGAAAAAGAAGTTCTTTTGTTTCCTCTCAGGCTAAGCCCCAATGCTGCATTAGTGATGCTATTGTCAAATGTAGAAGCCTGAACAGTTTGACTGAGCCACAGGGAGAACTATGGTGAAAAGCATGGAGTGAGCTCCCATATTGTCATCAGCACAGGTGCTGCTAGCCCCATGTGAAGCTCACATTAGCTAGTAGATGCTGACTTTAGCCATCACTAAAACATTTGTCTTAAGCCACCTGAGGAATGAAATAAAAAGTGTGAAAATACCTGCCAGAGCAAAGATACCCCTCAGAGATGAATCCAGCATGTTCTGTAGTCTGAAATAAAGGTACTTTTAACTTATTGTTGATTTCTTACATAAAAGTGCTACACCTGAGATGGGAGGGACTAGACATCAGAGGGTTACCAGAGGGTTACTAATTCTTTACATCATTTTAATGTAACCCAATATGTACAGTTGCACATTATATAAAAGTCTGCTTTATTTACTAGACATTTGGTAATCTCTCCATGCTAGCAGTCATTAATTTTTTCCCTCCAGATGAAGCAGATGAGATTTTGAAGAGAAAAGTTGCATCCAGCAGCAGAAGATAAGAGTTCTCTGAAGTAACAAACCCCAGTGCTTCCTGCTGCAGCGATTGCCATAGAAACAGAAATGCCAATTACACTCCTCTCCCTGCTTTGTAATGAAATATTGCCACTTGAGGGGATTTAGAGGGTAGCAAAGGCCTTGATCCTGCAGGGTGCTGAACATTGCTGGTGAGGTGCAGGAACCCTGGTTCCCAAGGTATTTACACATATCACATCTATTGATTTTCAAAACCAAAGGAAGCTTGAAGTAAAAAGTGTTCTGAGGATGTGAGCATTGTGTGCTTTTTAATTCTTGCTGAAAGGGCTGAGGGTTTAGGACTTAATTAATTTCCCCTTGCTACTGTTTGGACTTCTGCTTCGAAACAGTGATAGGTCTGGTCTCTTCATAGGTTTGCTTGGTGCTTATCTGAGGTTAGAACAGGTCACAGAAGGCAGCCACTGATGTGGCACAGACAGATGTCAGTGTAGCCCTGGACACCTTGGTTTAACTCACTATTTTCATATGCTTATTTTAATTTTATCCTATCAGGTGGCTGAAGCATTATATGTTCCTTAATTACTGCTGAAGGTACCAGAAACAATTGAGAGCAAGTGACCAGATAACTGTCTACAACTTAAATAAAATTTGAATGTTTTTTAGATCTACAAAGGGATGTAATTTTTTACAGGGGAAGAAAACTAGGATAATAATAATTAAAGTAATATTTACTCCTTAATAAATGCCTATTTTTATACTGGTGTTAGAGGTTAACAGCACTGTTATTTACTCCTCTGCCAAAAAGTACTGAGGGATATGAAATGTAGCAGCCAATAAAGCTGAGCCATCAGATAAATAACATTCATATTACTCTCTGACAAATTCTTTTGCAACACGGGGATATAAATAACACTAAGAAAGCTGTTTCTACATTACAAGTTTACTGATGTGTAAAATGTAATTTTAAAAAGAGCCCAAAGCACCAGGAGTGTGACTCGCTGTAACATGATCTATAGGAAGGGTTATGTGGCATATCTAACACCTGTAAGAAGATGAAACTGGGAAAGTGAGACATCCTTGTGAAGGTGGATGCAGCCCTGAAGTGGAAAAAGTAGCAAGTGCAACTCTCATTCAGAGAAGCAATGATAGCTTTACGCACTGAGCAAGGCTTCAAAATAATAATGGTAATGTTTCTGTTTCTGTGTCCACAGTTCTCAGAAGGATGGATTGGCCAGGAACTGCCTGACTCACAGAGCAAAATTGCATTGCATTTATGTTCAGAAAACAGAGGGTGTGATGAGCTCCTGATGCGACACAGATTTACCTCTGAGGGTTTTCTTTTCCATAAGCACCAGGCTGCATCTTCTCAGCAGCAAATAGCCACAAAGAGGGACACAAGAGTGCCAAATTGCCTTTCCTTAGGAAAATACTTTGTTGGTTCAGACCCTTAGAAGTGAGAAAGAGTGCCTCTTTTTACTCTGGATTTTGGAAAGATTTAGTAAGAAGAATGATATGGGCAGGTATGTAGGTAGATAGATAGATAGATAGACAGACAGACAGATAGATAGATAGATAGATAGATAGATAGATAGATAGACAGATAGATAGATAGATAGATAGATAGACAGGCAAACCAGAATGTGTTTCTTAAACTAAACATACTGGCATTAGAATAAATTACTGGCACCAGGAAAAACTGATGTGGAAAATGGCAGCATGCATGAAATGAGAGTTGGGGACAAGAAAGAAATGGAGAAATGTTCTTCAGTGTTGTTAGTGCTTCATGCAAACATGTTCTTTTACACCATGTGTGATGGAAAAAGAAGGAATTGCTTAATCCAGCAGAACTGTGCCACTTCTTTTAATTACTCTGTCTCTAGTTGCTCTGCTGTCTACTTTTGGAAGCCTTTCTTTGTGATGCTTTGGATATAAAACTCTGTTGCCTGAACTACTTACCATGGAGAACACTGAAAATCAGTGAAACCTTCAGCTTCTTCTAATACAGACCATTAAAACTAAATTCATACCACTATGATGGAGAGGCCCTGCAGGCTGTCCTGTGCACTCCTTTTCCTTCTGTGCCTGTCTGGGGAGAGCCAGAACTGGGCAGGAGCCAGGAATGCCCCTCAGACCCATCTCTTCCCTGCTGTGGAGAGCTGAGCTATAGCTCCAGAGGAGCTCTGGGCAGTGGCTGTGCACACTGTTTGAAGGGCTATACAGGATAATCCTGTGGATGGCTGTTTCAAACAGGTTTTATTTGGGAGCTTATTAAGTAATTACATCCCACACACAGTCTCAGGTACGTATTTACAGCAACTCTTGTCCTATATTTTTTTGAGTATGTATTTTTTGCTGTTTTGTGCCATCAGAGAGAATTTTTATATTGCGTTGCCTATCAATATAAAATATGAAGTACAAAATATAAAATTTTCCATTTCCTGAAAATCTGGTTTGGGAAATGTCAGTCTTGTCTAATATTTGCTGCAGCAAGTGGTCCTCTCTGCTATCACCCATCAAACACCCCAGCAACATCTGCTAAGTGCCTGCCTTTGGTACGGAAGAGAGAGAGGTGAAAGAAGGACAGAGAGAAAAAAGAAGGGTGGACTGTGAGCTCAGCTATTGATCTTAAAGCTGAGCCTTGCTATTGCTGAGGTGGATGACTCTTTGTGAATAGTCCTGGACTTTGTTTTTTTTAATGAGAGATAATAAAAAGATAATTTAGGATTACTGTTCATTACATTAATTCTTCAAAACATCTTGGAAATATTATGTTTGTATTTTAAGTTCTATGTTTCCTGAACAATTGCATATATATTCTCTTGCTGAACTCCAAATGAACATCCTCAGAGCATTAACAAGCACACAAAGAAATAAAAAAAGAAAGCCATTTCGAAACTGCCAGAAGTGTCTTTGTCCAGCTAAGAAAAATTGCAGCACAAACCAACACAGGCAGAGTGTTTGATCTGTAGCAGCATAATGACAGGAATAAGCAAGTGCACTGATATTTTGGACAAAATGTGTAAGTAATACCTTTCAATCAGATCTCGACACATGGGATCATTTAGATCTGAGTGCAAAGATGTCCCTTCAGACTTCTCCTTACAAATAGCAAAAGTATTTTTGTAATCCAAACTGCTGTCTTCTTCCAATAAAATAAAGAACTTGCTCAAATAATACTAATTAAAGATATATGGGAAAGTATGTCTGCAGTAGAGTATTGAGACCTTTCTAATTTCTTTCAAAATGTGTTTCAAGCTTGGTATCTGCCATAATCAAAAGGATAAATTTTGCCGACATTATGAACATATCCATTTGGGAAGGCAAAACAAGTATGATTTAGATCTGGCTTTTGTCATAGATAAATAGTTCTTTTTGTAGTGAGCCTGGAGTACTTAAAGCAACCCAGCAAAGTCCAATGAAGTGTCAACTCAAGCCAGGAACATTATTATTTATTGTCAGTTAGGACCTTCATCATTTACAGACATCACTGGAAATATTACTGGTGATTGATACTGATGGCAATGATGATTACTCTTGCAATAAGCTTAATTAAAATAATGAAGTACTGTTGCACAGAACTTGGTTGTTGCCCAGGCAGGATAATGTATAAGCAGCACAAGGAAGTCATCAGCTCAGAGTGCTTCATATTTCAAGTGTGACATTGCTAGGGAAGCAAAAGGCATTGTGTGCCATTTCTCCACTATTTCTGCTCCATCTCCTATGTGTATGCATATACAAATAATTGCTGGAATAGACACTGCAGAGATTGCCTTTCAGATATTAATCCTGACTCTCTCCCTTAATGAAGTGTAGATTGGTCAGAGTGGTGGTATTGCTGTTTTTATAACATGCTGCAAGTCTCTGAGAAATTCTTTTTTCCATTATTCTTCAGGGACCTCTTCTCTGACCACTTGGTTGTGGCAGTTTAATTGATCTTCACCTGCCACAGAACAGCCCCTGCAATCAGAGGTTATAAGGGACCTGGAGAGAGGAGAGCAATTTCTGGCCTCTCTTGTTCTAGGTAGTAAATGCCAGCAAAACCCCCCAAGCACCAAGGTGTAACATCATCTCATTATTCTGTTCTATTCTATTAGCTGTGTATTTAAGAGCCCAGAATATAGATGTAAACTCTGAACCATGCAGGCTAGCTGAGCTGAGCTCAGACCCAAGTCTCCCACAGCACAGGAAACAGCTATAAAGATCACGGGCAGCTCCAATTTCAGAGCAGGAAGATCTGCATTTATAAAGGACCTGCATTTATATGTCCCCCCATATTAAAGGCTTTTTGAATAAGGTTAATTAAGCTGGAATACTGTATAAATGTTTAGGGGCAAGTTGATTATAAGGGGTTTTACAACATTATTTCTACTTCTCTTTGGTGTGGCCTAAAAATTCAAAGTAAAGCAGGGATCATTTAAAAATCATTTAAAGGTATCACATCTGTAATATTAGTTAAGACATGGTTGCTGATTTAGGAGAAAATTTCACAAGAGCTTAGGAAAAAACACCTTTTCTGAGCAGGTAAAATGCAACTTTGCGATCAAATTAGGAGCCAAGTCTAGCGTTACCACCACATTGTGCCATTGAAATGGTCTGATTTTGGATATTCTATGTCTTGTCCTTCCCTGTTTCCAGGTCAAAGACTGATGATGTTTAGTGTTATTTTGTCTGGAAGTTTGTACCTTGTCCCTTTGCCTCTCCATAGATTCTGAAACATGCCAAGTATTTGTTTTTCTTCCCTACTACTTTCCACTTACTTTAATTCGCTGAGCACTTCCCTTTGCACTCACACCACTATTTTGAATATAACCTTTCCCTTGAATGAGAAAATACTGTAAAGCTAAGCAATATCTTGTATAAATTACACTCCCTGCAAGTGAAAAGGAAGAGACAGGTGATGTCCAGATGAAACAGAAAGGGGACAACTTAGGCACTTGTGTTACTCATACAAACCTGCAGATTTCTCCAGCACAGCTGAGGAGGGACCATCACCATTCCAGCTGCTCCAGCCACCACTGTTCCAGTACCACCAGTGTTCTTTTGATTTATGCCAATAAATTATTTTGTCTGAATAGATTATCTTTTCTCATTAGTTAAACCTGTATCCTGTCTCTGTTAAGGGGAACCACAAAACAGATATGCAATCAGCTCAGCAGTGGTGGTTGCAAAACTGGTTTCACATAAGATGATATCAGGGTATGAATTTTCTTGTGCATACCAAGAAAGTATATTTGCCTTTTCAATGAGGTGTTTTGCCTGCTAAACATCCCATAAAATGCCAGTTGCAGAGTGGGAAACCACCTGAATCCTCTCTTACAGTCATTACAGGCAATTATAGAGATTGAGGTCTAATATTTCTTAAAGAAGGAAGAAATAGTTCAACTAACACAAATGTGTTTGGCTAAGCATCCTATTTTTGGTAGAGGCTGACTTTTTCAGAAGGTGCATTTGACCCAATTTTGCAGCATAATAAAGTGCCTGTGGCTTTATGTTTTCATATACCACCAAGAAACTGAGAAAAAGGTTGCCCCATTTAGGCCATTTGACAAACTTACAGGAAAATGCACTCAGCAATAGTTTCTAAAGAATTAAATCATGAGTGGAGCAGCAGGGAAACACCAGAAGAGAAAGAGGATGGTGTGGGTGTGGGAGCGCCCTGAAAGAAGAGAATTATGCAGAGGAGAGAGAGAATTTGAGATAAGCAGGAATAAGAAGTCTGTTTGGTGAAAGTAAAGAAAATCAATTGAATTAACCAAAACTTGAAAGGTTCGAGCTGGTATGAGGAATGTGCGGGGAAAAATCCAAAATTAATATAAAGCAACTCAGTGCTTAACACTAGAAATCTGTGGGGCACACAAAGCAAAACAGCACTGGATGCTCATTTTTAGGTAAATGTGCTTAAGTGCTGTGTTGAAAAAGAAAACAGGCAACATTTATATGTATTTCTACATAGGAAAGTGGTGCATGTTATAAAAACTAAGTCTTCAAAGGGTTTCTACAAAGTAGTCCTTCCTTTAAAAAACTCAAACACAGAAAAACTGTAAATTTACCTTTCAAACTCCAAAGGTATCTAAGCAGACATGCTATTCAGAACTTGAATTCCTTCCTTTCAATGTTGATTCACCAGTTTTGCCTGTAATACAGTAAAGCAAGGAGTCTGAAAACGTGCCTTCATACCTCAGAGGGAGATCCTGGTGTAAGGTCGAATACATGGACCAGTTCGGGACTTAAGAAGAAAAACGAAAGCATTTCAACCCAGAAGGCACTTTTGCAATATTCCTGTTTAACTGTTTTTTGAAGTGCAAGTTTTCAGTTCTAAGGAATGCTTCTTTTTAGTGTGAAAAAGAAGACTCTTCAGTAGAAAACTTTGATGACAACAATCACTTTTTCCTAGATTTGCCAATTTTTTGAAAGTACTAATTAAAATATCACATTTTCAGTCCTAATGTATATTTTTACACCCAGATGCAGACCACTAACATTTCATGTGCACAGGTCAATAAGAACAATACCTTAGTGTTAAAAATGAGTGTTATGTCTCAAAATATAATTAGAATTGAATGAGTGTATGAGAACTATCTAATCATATCAGGTTCTGATCTCACTATAGCTGTTCTGCAATCACCTGTTAGCACCATCTGAAATAGCAAAAAGAAAAAAAAAAAAGAAGAGAACAGGGACTAATCCAGGGCCTATCATAATGGCATGGTATAAATCTTGCCAGAATTCTTTTGTTTTTCTGTCTCAAAGATGGCATAACAGATAGAGAGATTGGAGATCTTGGAAATTGCTAAGAATGAATGATAAAGAATATGTAAATGCTTCTTATTTTGAGAGAATTTGCATTAAGAAGATGAATTTAACAGCTCATAACAAGACACAGCATCACACCCAGTGTAAAGATAGAACATGCACTTTTGGTTACCCTCTACCCTAACTGATAAATGAAAGGCAGTCAATATAATTAAAGGGTAACTAAACTCTTTATTTCAATTTTTTTTTTCTTTTTTTTTTTAACAGAGCCTAGCCAGTGTGACACAGAGCCTGGTGTTAGCCAGCTACTTAATTGACTGAAAAAGGAAAGACTGTTTAGCTAGAATGGCTGGCATCATCCTAAATTGAATTTAAAAAAAGATTTTTTCCTAGCTTGCAAATAAACCCCCATGCCCCAGGACAAAAGCCAGTCACGAGACGACAGAGGGCTAATGAGCAGCTTCCCTAACAGCGCAGTTATTCCAGAAGGCCCCAGCTCAGCAGTTCTTCACTGCCTAGGAAAGCATGTTGAGTGGAAATGTTCAAAGGGGTAGAAAACAATTAGGTGTGTAACTTCCATCCAAAGCTGGGGGAGGAGGAGGAGAGGTGAATGCCAGACTTCCACCAGGCTGTTGGAAAATCTTGCCATGCCTGAAGTTAAGCATGTACTTAAATGCCTTGGACTTTCACGGCTGAGACAGGACCCTGGATTAGAGCACTCATGGAGTGGATCAAGCACGGGGAGCCCTATGCTCCTGTACAATAAAGCTGAACTCTCCTTTCCTGTTGTTAATCTCTTTCCTGTCTGTTAGCCTCAAGGCACAGTGAAGAGTTAATTGATTTTCATCCAGGAAAAGAGGACTTCACTGAAAAGTGCAGTCATGGAATTTTTTATTTTATTTTAAGCACCAGGCACACCTGCCAGGCCCCCAATTATTCCTCAGGAGGAGAAAGTCTACTGTTTTTCCTGTGAGGAAACCCTCTGATCCAAGCACTTGTTGGAAGTTTTTACCTCATCTATGCACTGTGTTAATCTGTCTTCCCTTTTAAAACCTGGCTGCTGGTGGAGGTTTTGGGGTTGCCTGTCCTTTTGTGTAGGTGTTTAGTGGTTAAGGTATTTAACCAGGGAAAGATAAAGCCATGGCTAGTTTCCTCCTCAGCTGTAGGTGCTAAAAGTCCGAGGAAATGTTCTCTGCAGCCCTGCTGGCTGCCCAGCAATGAGGGAGATTTGGATTTTGGGCCCCTTAGGCTGGGTATCCTTCCTGGGGACTAGCCCAGAAAAGGGGACATTCCTCCACGTAGTTCCTTTATAAAAAAACATTTTGCGGGGGACCTGACCCTGCTGCTGAGTGCTGGGGCTCTGGAATTGCTCAACTGCCTCAGGGAGTGGAGTTGATGCAAACATCACATTCTGCCAAAACTACCCTCAGAAATGCATTGCATTTCCAAGGAGATTTGGAATTTCATGATTGGGAAGCATGACGAGGAACCAGAAACTGAAAGGGTGTGTTTCCACCATTTTGTACAGCAGCATTAGATGTATTTATTGAGCTCCTGCACAGGCTGTTGGAGCTGCACTGGGATGTTGCCTCATAGCAAAATCTGGACCGTTTTGGGTAAAAATCTTTGAGAGAGCACAGAGTGCACCAGTAACTCAGGGAAACCTACCTGTGCTAGTACGAAAACTTTTCTTGTTGCCCCCCAGCCCTGACTCAGACAACGTGAACATTGGGTCTTCAGTAGAAAAAATTTCCTTCTACAGATCCTCTCCTTTCGTATCTCTTTACATGTAGGTGAAGTCTTAAATGCTCCAAATTAGTATAATTCTTATTAAGGTGGCTTGGTCTTTTTAAATGTTTTTTTTCAGCCATGTTGAGCCACTGGTGCAGTACTCTGACAGAATAGCTTTTATAGTATCACATGGAGAAATTATGTTCATGTTGCTGAGGCTTGAAATAACAACAACAACAACAAAAGCAAGAAAGCAAAAAGTGAAAAAGAATTGTGCTAAATTCAAAGTTGCACAGGAGGATATAATGGCTTTACATTTTTTTAAATACCAGAATAGGTTCTGTTGTGTGTCTTGTAGCCACTAATGGATTTTAACTTTATTACTATTCAGTTTTATTGGAACTAATCAGAAGACTGTAGGAATGAAAGGACTCCCACATTACTGAAACAGTTAAGTTTTTTAAAGCCAGGCTACTGAAGAACAAATTAAAAGGGAGGAGCAGATCAAATCCATGTGTGGGTCATTTAAGAGCTCAGTCTCATTTTTGAAATACAGATTATCAAGAATAACATGAATTCAGCATTTCTACATAATGTTTCATTCATTGATCCCTTAGGCCAGCAGCACTTGGCTGTAGAGAGATACGTAAAAATGAGTTTTAAAACTTTACCCTCTCTTAATATTTTATAACCTGTCAAAAGAATCAGTTAGAGGTTCTGCTTTTTCTCAGGTTCTGATATCATGGCAGCAGATCTTCAGCAGAAATGTGTTTTTTCATACAAATAAATGGTAGTTGCCATGAAAGCACATGGCAAGTCATGACTCTGAAGAAATTCCTGGGTGAACAGTAGCAAAGGTGAAACGAATGGCTAACACCTGCCAAAAGCTGCATGGAGAGTGCTGATGTCATCAGCAGTGCCATCACTTCACAGCCAAAGCCTCCACTCAGGTCTTGACAGGCAAGGGCAGGAGGCTACGACCTTCAAATAGTCTATTTTAAGATGCATTTTCTGTGTGGCCTTTATAAGTCTCACTGAAGCCTGGGCAGGACCCAGCCTTTTACACATCAGGTCCTTATTTATGTTTATTTATAAGCTTTTCCATGGACGTCATCTTGTTACTGTGTGAGTGCATCATGTATATTAATGGCCTTGTCCTCAAGCTTTGCCAGGAGTGATGAAAGAGCAATACCTCGCTCTGACAACAGGCAACAGGGATGCAGGGAGGGGTGAGGTGATGGGCCAAGGTCACACACAATATCTTTTGTCCCCCAGCCTCAGCTTTAACTACTGCTTTCGTTTTTGGTTAAGTTTACTTAGCTGTTTACTTCGGTGGGAGCTGAAGTTTTCATGACTCTTCTCAGGGTTAAGTCTAAAATGTTTCTGGCATATCAGTAATGTGATAGACAGGTACACATGTCCACAAACTTCAGGACTGAAGCTTCATGAGCTGTTTCACAGACACCTCCAGAGCACTGCTTGGAACTCTCTGTGAGTAATATGGAGAAAATATCACCAACAGAAAAAAAGCCAGAGGATGGATTTCTGGCTTTGCACCATAGGCTGAGTATTATAGACTTAGCATGGGAGTATTGGCAATGTTTTAATTTTTTTGCAGGGTACTGTACAACAGACATCCTGATGCTACAAAGTTCCTTATGAAGCCATTTTGACCAAATCTCTTAGATCAAAAGAGGTTGTTCAGATTTTTATATCCTCCATGGAACAATTGAGTTTTCAAACCTTGGTTACCCTAAGAATTCAATACCATGCCCTAAGACACCATCCTCTGAAGCACTGGGAATACCCAGTCAGCAACACAAAGATGCTTAATAAAGTTAAGTGTAATATTTTCCTGTTTATCAAGGCCACTGTTTTGGACAAAATTGCACAGAGAAGTGGCTAACCCACAGGAGAGTAAAATACTAGTCCTCTATATTATGTTGACATTTAATTATCGGTCAAGAAAGATCAGAAAACACAAATCAAATCACAGGTAAGTTGAAAAGAAAAGTATATTGCTCTCATCTCTTAAAAGACTGCTATACTGTAGAATCGGAACTGAGAGTCCATGCTAACTGGCAGTTGATTTAAAGTTTCAGGACACACAGCAGCTGAAATTGAAAGTAATGTGAATGAAGGTGATGTGTTTAGCCTCAGGAAGCAAGGAATTAAACTGTCTGCTGGTAGGAGGTGAGAGGGGAAAAAACTGGAAATGGAGCAGTCCCTTGTTTCGTAACAGCAGCCCACAGGAAGGTGGTAGGGGGAAGGAAAGCGGGGGACAAAACCACAGCAAGATTTCCCTTCAGTGTACCTAGCAGGAGATTAGCAGAGAATATGCTTAATTATTGCTTCCTGCCCACCTGCCTTGTTCTTTCAAGAGCCACAGCTCGCTCAAACAACATTCACTGCCTTGGCAAATGGACTCCTAATGGAATTGGTTACAAATTAACCAAGTCAGTTGCTTCTTTTACCTAGAAGGATTTGCAATTAATTTTGTCTACCTTATTTTTCAGACCTGCTGGTGAACTTTCAGTTTCCAAGGATCAAAATCTGGATGTCATGCTGGGATAAATCAGCGTAACTTCTGTTCAAGGCAGTGATATTGCCTGTATTTGCACCAGTCAGACATCCATCAGTTCTGGATGATCAAATTCACTGTTCTATTTACTGCCTTCGGTAATTCTGTGTTATCCTAGGCAGTGCTAGATTTATTTTGTTAATAATTCATGGGTTGCCTTCAACTTATGACTCTCTGTGCTACACAAATGATGTGGAGTAATTAAAATACCTTTAAAGCACCTTGAGTGCTGTTGGCAGGAACAACAGCAAGTATTTAAAAGAATATTTAATATCGTGCACTGCCGGCATGCATGCTGGGAAACAAGCTCACATCCCAGACCCTACCCTGGGCCAATCACAGGAGAATGGCTTAATTGGTTAATCATATAAATTACAGTCACTTAATCATTTTAATCACCATCAGCCAATTAGCTCGGAGTTATGGGCTCTGAGGTAACAGTTATGCAAATGTTTGCTCCACTGCAAGCTATTAACAGCCATATTTTCTATATCAAGCTGACAGTGACTGATGTGAAAAGGGAAGTGAAGAAAGTGAGCATTTGTTTAGTATGAACTTCTCCTTCTGATTAGGATGAAGAAAATTATTGGAATGGACTGAAAATGCAGCAGTTGTCTTTTTTCATCATAGAAAAAACCTTCCAGTGGTTATGCTGGAGTGGGCATGCTGAGCTGCTCTCTGAGGTGTTTTTGCAGAACACTACCATGATTGTCCCAGTGTCCCAGCGACACTGTCTTTTTTCATTAAAAATTGTGGTTTCTAATGAAACACTTCAACAGCGGGATCAGCATAAATCTTACTGGAAATCTGCAATAGCGAGTGAGGGCTAGCTGGTTATTGTTTATCCACAGTGGATAATTTCCCAGAACAGAGGTGTTACCACATAACAGGGCGTCCCCTGCTCTGTCTGTGCCAAAATCATCGTAGTCTTGTATCCATGAAAGTAGTGGCACCATGCTGGCTTAAGTGGAGATAGTTGCTACTTGCAGTGAGGATCAGAGTTTATCCCCAAGCTCTTTCTCAAAGGTGAAAAGGTGCAGATAAGATTTTTCAATATTTTTTATGGCTCATTTGCATTTGGGTAAAATGGGGCTGCATGACAAAACCCCAGACACGGGAAATACAGAGCAGCAGAAGTATCTCAGGTACAGTGCAGTGGGGCTGGACTATACAAGAGTTTTGTGCGATCAGATGTCCATTGGTGTAGGTTCTGTTCAGGAAATTTATTGTTCTGACCCATTGTCATGGTCTCCCTTGTCATGCAGAAGTTCCAGACCTTCATTCCTATACTAAAGCTGATATGGGGGGAAAAGTTGGAGAGGAGTGAGATATTTGTTAACGTTACTTTTTTATTTTTTATGTTTATCAGCCAAAAGCACGCTTAGAAGTCTAGCAGATAAAGAGGGCGCAGCTGACGATTTTCTGCAGCATTCAGAAGCTTGTCACTAAAAGAGTGACATGTACCTCAGAGAAACACTTAGGAGTTGCAAAGACTCTAACACACATAGAAAATGCACTTGTTATATTTGGTGTGAGAAGCCACAAGTGATCAATTTTCAAAATACCTCACTACCACCAAGAAGCTGACCTGCAAGATATAGAGGAAGGTTTCCATGAAACTCTACAACATTTTGATTTTTTGTGTTTGATTTTTGTGTGTGTGTTGTTGTTTTAAGACACTTGGGGTTGCAAAATTCCCTATTTGAAGCACTTAGAAGAGTAGCTACATAGATAGACATATCTCTGCCACCAGGGTCATGTATTATGGCTTAAATTAAACATGCCTGCTAAGGACATTAGTAGAAAGAATAACAACACTTTTATGCTATGGTTATTTGAAGCCAGTTAGCCTGTTGTACTATATAATATTCAATTAACAAATTATTACAACACCTATTAAAAATTTATTAGTCCTTTATCAGTTGCTCACAAATAAAACCATAATGTAAAGCACCATCATTTTGGCTATTTAAATTAGTCAGTTTGGGGAGATGGTATATGCGTTTTGAGTACCATGCTTCAAGACAGAGGGGCTGATCTTGTCAGCCAGAACAGAAAAACAAACACCCTCCCTATATTCAGAATCACAGAATATTCTAGCTTGGAAGGGACCCATGAGGTCCAACTCTTGACTGAATGGTCTATACAGGGATCCAGCCTGTGTGAACTCACGACCTTGGTGTTATTAGCACCATGTCCTAATCAACTGAGCTAACTTCATGGTCAAATATTAATCAACAGAGAAACAACTAGGGGCTGGAAAGACTGTTTTCAAAGTGTTTCCACTTTGTAGCAGAGGAGGAGGAAATACATTCCTGAGTTTCAGCTCAGGTTCAGTGACTCTATGAGTAAATGAGCTGTGTAGGTACTCTAAGAATCCAATGATCCAAGTGTTACAAATAGATTGCTACCACTGAAATGCAAAGATAACCTGGCAAAACCGGGTGAAAAAATGCTGCTACAACTGCAGATGGGTCTGTACATGAAAAATTACTCTGACGCCAACCAGTAAAGTCTATAGTAAAGGCAGCCAAGCTGAATGGCAACCACCCAGAGGGCAATCCCCTTCATAATAGGTGAGCCAGGAAAATATTTGCATACAATTTTATAGAGGTAATTGAAATTGAGATTAAAGCCTTAATCTTTTAAAAAGATGAGACCAACCAGAGTTCTACAGTACCTACAGAGACAGGATCTGTCTGTGGCACACCACGTAGGTACAGCACTGCACCAGCACAGACAGCACAGCCCCAAACAGCGTGGTGGTAAACCCTGATCTAAGGATCAAACCTTGGGAAAAAGACCAGGCTAGAAATGACACATCATCTCCCAGTAAAGGAATGAAATGCCTCATTTTACACTTCCAATGCTCCAGTAGTATTTCATCTTTCAACGACCTTGTTTCAGCCATATCCTGAAAAATACTGAATACTTTTAAATTTCTGCCTTTAGGCAATATCTTACCTTTCTGTGGCACCAAGGAAGCTCCTGTTGAGTAGCAGTATCTTTCAGTTGTGTTGACAGGATCCCCTGGCCTTTGCCATGCCCTCAGCGGAGATACTTATGCCTGGTAAGCACTGCTGGCTCTGTCAAGGTCATTCCACAGCTTCAGAGACATGCTCTGCCTGAAATAAATTAGTAACAGAGCACACCTATCAATATTTATTACAATTACTCAGGCAGAATGTAAAACATAGGCTTTATTCATCAGCAGAGTGCAGTCAGACCATTGCTATGACCCCAAGACCAGGCACCCAAAACCTTCAACCCTTGTAAATGGTATCATGTCCTATCAGAAGAAATTGTTGGAGCTGCTTCTCTACTTCCACAAGGAAGATGGAACCAGGTAAAGAGTTCAAACAGGAGGAGATCTTCCTGCAGAGAAGAGAGAGAGTTGCTAGAGCTCTAATTAGCCTTCCACTAAAACATTTACCAATACCAAAGAGGAAGTGTGTTTGTCTAGGATATTTGTTTACCCTTTTTGGCTGGAATCTTCTAAAGTCTTTCTATGACCTACATGCCAGAAGATACCTTTATGATGGTGGTTGTAGAAAACCACTGACTTCTCTAGCCTGATGCCATTCAGCTTTAAAAAATAAATGCAGCTGTGATTTTGTATTTGTCCATACACTTTTTAAAAGTCTTTTGGAGAAGAAAAACATTATTTTCTTGCTAGTTTGTTGAATGATCACCAACAGTCATATTTTGCATTTGCCACTAGAAAAAAAGAAGACTTTAAAAAATACTTTAACGACAGGTTTTCTTAATTCCTTTATTAGAGCTATGGTTTTTCTGTTCTGACATTCACGTCAACCAAGCTGAGCACAAGGAATGCCAGATCAGGTTCCTGAAAATTAGCCTCAATTAAGCCAGGTGGCCTTTGATTGTTAATGATTGATTAGAAAGTGAAAGACAGATTTATAGCAAATTAGTCGATACCTGAGCTTTTTTCTTCTTTATTGGTAGACGAGATCTCCTTTCTGACTGTTGTTATTTTTGATATTCCATTAGGGTGCCTGTATTTATGTCACCATGTCTCAATAGAAAGGCTTTTTTACTCTATTGACAAATCTGTCACTTAAGGAAGAACATAATGCTGCTGTTGGTTTTACTGATTAATTATAAGTTTGACTATATTAAATGCAATAATGATCTTAATCTATTGTCATTTAGATACATGAGGGTACTGGTTTTTTGCTTGTAGGGAGGTCACACTCTACCACACTATTTTTTTTTATTAGTGTGTTGAGGGTGAAGAGGTACATTGGTGCCTAATCCCAGAGCAAGAATAATCTCCATTCAGCAGCAGTGTTGTGCAAATGTCTTTCTCTCTGAGGTTTCTAACTTTACAAAGAGCATGATGAATCTTTGACCCGCCTGAAGCAACCACAGTGTGCCTAAGGAGTGGCATGCATCCCAAACTCGATCAATATTTGTTTCAGGCATTTTAGTCCAGACAGGCAAGTTATCTGCGGTTGTGAATATCAGCAAACACAGGTAGACAGCTAGAGTTAAATTCAAGAAAGAGCTGTGGCAGCTCCAGTGCAAATTTAGGCACCTCAGGGAACAGTCCCTGAACAGGGGCTTTCTGAATATCACTTTTGGCCTGAATTCCTGTTTGAGTTGAAGTTTGGGTGTTGGTACATCCACTAGCTATACTCCTGGATACAGTTCAGCAGTAAGCTAGCTCTGGAAAATATCCCAGCCACTTCTGGTTTTAGAGGCCTTAAATATTTTTTGAAATCTGGCTCCATAATCAACTGTATAAAGGATCTTAGAGGCCATCATCAAAGTGCAGGCAGCTGATATGAACAAGATTTTCTGTTCTTCTTCCTCCCCATCTCCTTGTCTGACATCTTCACCAGGCTGCTGAATGGTATCCAAACTTAAGGGATGGGTGCATGAAAGAAGGCTGGTCCTTGCATGGCCTGCAGCTTGAAATCAGATACCAAAATCAGGAAGGAAAACAGTCAAACCCTATTCTTTGGTGAGAGTCAAGTACGAAAAGCCATGGCCCTCCTTCAAGCACCAGTATAATCGGGTGAGCCTTGTTTTGGGCTTGTCAAAGCATTCAGTGCACCCAATAGCTATTCCCCTTTTCTACAGGACATGTTATCCCAACTGACAATGCTAAATCTATGTATGACTGCAGATTTCTTGAAGGCAAGGGGAACTGCAGACTCCTCTTTGACTTTCTACCTTGGCAGTGACTGCAGGTATGGATGTGAAAGATGTTTAAGGGCCTTAGGGAAATTAAGACAAAATCACAGCTGTACTACTTAAGAACTGTAGGAATACAAAGGACATGGTTAAATTAATAGGGGTGTTCTGTTGTTCGGATCTGGGAACATGGAATACAAGCCAGGTCTGGGCAGTGAATGTTAAAGCAGCAGTAAAATGGGCAACATTAAAAGTATAAAAGGACTATTATAAACTCCTGATTTAGCCTTCTTAATAAAAACTGAAAGCTAGCATTGCTGCTTGTAAGGGCTACTGAAAGTGTGACTGTGTTAGTACAGGTGGGGCCAGGGAGAGGGAAGAATGAGAAAACAGAGCATCAGGAGAAAGTGTGCTTTTATTGTCTGATTTTGGTTTTTATTAGCAAAGTTTGTAATGCAAAAAGGGCAGCTTCACTTTATGTGGTGAAGAAAAGCCTGAGGAGTCCTCAGAGAGAAAGAAGAGAAGGAACTCATCCTTTTTAGTGTGCTCCATTTTTCATCTTTGAATTTGGAGATCTCAGGCCCCAGGCAACATCTAAGGCAGAACTTAAACTAAGGAGAAGGCAGAAGAGTTTATTTTCTTCTTTTTGGTCTGGCCATGAGGAAGAGGTCATTTGATGTCTCTTAAAGCTTTTCTACTGTGCACTGATGTAAGCCAAATTACCTTGGACTGGTTATGGGGTAAAGAAAGCATGTTGTTCTTAGTCCGCAAGAAATATGACTGATCCTCTGAAAGGTTCCCCACTTACGCCCCTGTTGACTGCACAAGGGCCTTCATTAGCTATTCTTTGTCATGGAAGTCCTTTAGCTACATGCTGAACTAAGATGCTGTGAACCTAGGGACACTGAGTGACAAAATGGGAACTTTTGGGATACTGTGAGTGGCTCTTGTCAGTGCCACTTTCACCAGAGACAGCAACCTGTCCTTCACGTGCGCTGGATTTCTTGCAACGTGTCACCAGTCAGAAATTCAAAGGGCTGAAGGCCTGACCCTACCCTGGACAGTGGCTAGAGACTTTATTATTAGCTTATGACTAAGAGGACTCTGTTCTATTTGCTTTTTTTCTCATACACCATATGTTGAATCAACTGATGAATCGTCCCCTGAAGAACTCTGTCTTCTTCCCATTGCTCTTTCTCCTTTGGCTCTTTAGGACAGCTTCTAAAATAACCATGAACTAGAATTAAAATAGCTAAAAATTAAACAGAGGTTGACCCTGATCTTTCAACTGTTCCTTTCAATTTTAGTAACTCTTGTTAAGGCTTTTAATGAGGGACACAGAGTATTTTTATTATCTTAACTAATTCCAGTAATATTCTCATTTGTGTCATGCAACTGCTACTACTGATTAAATTAAAGCAGCTTCTTATTCTTAGAAAAAAGTAGGGATAGGTCTATTTGTGACTGGTCAAGGCATTTGGTTTATTCCAGTGATCTGTGACAGAAATCAGAGTAAAATAGACAAATCATTGAAAGACCATTTCCCACAGTTTTCAGTCAGCAATGGGTTTGGATTGACCTAAGTCTTCCATAATGCAGGTGGGAATGAGGATCATTGAGTATAATTAATTTTTCCTTCCTCGGTGAACAGTACAACATATTTGTCTGTATGAATGTCTGTATTTACAGGATAGGATTTCATGAATAATTTGGCAGATCAGATTCAGAGAAATGGTGTGCCTTGGTAATGTGAAGAACAAGGTAGGTGGTACACTGAGCACCTGCCCTCCTTCACAGAGTGTTCAGCATTTTGCAGGATAAATCCCTTTTTAAGTGTTGTTATGATTCACATCTATAATGACAAGCTCACCCTAATAAGAAACAAGCTACGTTTCAAACTTTGATCCAAATGTGAATTGGCTGCTGGTCAATTGAACAGAAATTAGATCATCACTCACTAAGCCAAAGGCATCAACAATATGTTGATGCATTTCTCAATAGCAATTTCTCAAAATCATTCTACAGCTGTAATCAGAGAAGGCAACAGAGGTTTGTTTCTCTGCTGCCTTTTAGCTTTGTCCCTTTTGGCTCCAAGAGGAGTCAGCTGTGGTCATGCTCTGGTGCATGGAAGCTCTGGAGAGCTGATGCAAAGAATCAGGTGAAATTTTGAAAATTCTGACTCCTGATGCTGCAATCCTTAACTTGAGCAGAGTGTCGTGCCTCCTGTGCCAGGAGTAAAAGTTTATTTTAGAGAGCTAGACAAAAACACATTATAAGCTGGAAGATAGGTCTGGAAGAGATAGGAATTTCTGGAAGTTAGACTCCCAGAGATTATAAAAGAGTGGCAAGATATTATAGGACAAAATGCCTTGATCAGTCCTTGAACTTCAACACAAGAAATTACAGACAGAGGTGGGAAATCGACATCAAGTGAGATACTACTGCAATAAATACAGTTAATTTTATGTCAGGAACACATTGTAAAGGGCAGGAAAAGCAGCTGTTTGATCCTGTGCTCATGAGTAATACATGTCTTACAGGTCTGCGATTGTCTACTATGCATCATGTTCTCAGTACTTCCATTTTTATTTCATTCCAGACAATTATAAATGGCTAATATTCCCACAAGTACAAAGCTAGAACTATGTACTTTCATCTCCTTCTGAGGACTTTGTGTCATTTTAAGAATAAGAAAACATCCTCTAACTAGATTGTTTACTCCAAACCAAAAATATACTCATAACTGTTACAGACTACAAGAGTGTCTCCCATTCCAAAGGGTGTCTGAAGATTCCTGTCAAAGATCAAAGGACTGTGCAAAGGGCTGTGTACATGTGGGAATCTGCGTGCAGTTTATGCACTCTGCTGGATAAGAAATGCTGTGAGCATGACTGAAAAAAGAGTCCCTTTTGACTGTACTAACCTGTTTTGTACCACTATTATAATAATTTAACCTTTATTTTGAACTGAAACATCAAGGATTATTAAAAAAAAATAAATACTGGAGGGATGTTAAAATGGACAATTTTCCACAAAAGGCATTAATTTCCAATGGTCTAGCAAAGGCTTGCACTTGAGAATGGGAAGATACTTTCAGAGCCATAAATGATGATTGAACACCCCAACCTGAGGTTGGTTCACTGTTCCTCTGTCAGCAAATAACTATGAAAATTGGTAAATATTTCTAGTACTAATCTTCAAGAATGACAATGGCTTAGTACTATTATTGGTTAGTTGATTGACTCACCTGCTAAAGATCCAAAGGTCCAACTCTGATGACTCACAGAAGTGCCGGTGTGATACCATGTGATGCAGTTTGTTTTTCCATATGCTTTCCTGAAATCCCTAGGAAATTACTCTCACAAAAGCATATTAAAAGGTCTTTATTAATATAGCAGAGTTAATCAGAGTGTAATCTAGGAAATGCCAGAAGTGCCACAACCAGCCGACTGTTATTCCTCTGAGGTGTTGCAGCCTCCACTAATAAAATATCACAACCAAAATTATAATAAAAAAGCAAACAGTTTTTTTTTGGGTCAGTCATGCTGTGCTCACTTTGAAAATGACTGCATGGTAAGGTGAGATTTTAAAAGTTCCAACCAGAAGCAATTAAGCTGGTGAAAGAAAATATAGCTATTTGCAAATCTGCCTTCTCCTCCTTCACTCTCCAACACAAGAGTACTCCTAAGGGACCAGTTAATTTCTGCATGTGTATGTACTGTTCTTTAGGTCACAGTACAGCAGACTGAGACACAGAAGTTCAAGCCAAAATTGTTTTGCAATTAAGAAAGTGTTGCAAGGTGAAGCTGTGAGGGGAAATAATAAAAAGGAGGTCTTTAGTATCGTAACTTTTTCAGTGGGTCTGAAACATATGTTTTAATCTAGGATACATACTTCAGATATATAATTTTCAACTAGGTCAGCCTTAGATGTTTAAGAGAATTCATGAAAGACGGGCAAAGCTATATATGATGCACATTGTGTAATGTTTTGGTTTAAGAGTCTCTAGTTATCAGTGAATAAGTCTGATTTAAATTGTAATTACTGACATACATTAATAATAAAACCTGAGAAAACACCAATGTTTTTTAAGTAGCCCAGATTCTGAGCACTTTACAGTTAATGGAATCCTTGCCTTAATGCAAGGAATAATTCTCCAGCAGGCCAGTGAGACATCAGCACAAATTAAGACTTTTCCACTGTCACAAAGAACACTGGATTGAATTAGGGTCTCCTGAGTCTTAGCCCAACCTTAGCCCTAAGCAATTGTAGGTAAACCCCTTCACGCTAACTAAAAGTAGTCTAAATACATTTTAAATGGCAAGCTTTTGAGAATTGTATTTTTCAACAACTGGCCATGGAATACAGAACAAAGCAGAGCCCAAGTGTTAATTGCTCCAACCCCATAATTAAATGCAGACATACTGTACTCTGACTGTGATTCTTGAAAGCATGCCCACTTGGGTTTTTTCCGTGCAATAAAATAGAACTCCCTCAATATTTTGTTTGAGTAAATGCAGTTAGCAATAGCTGACGTGACAATAGGTTATTGGCATAGTTATGATCAGAAATGCCTTCATACATTAGCCACAAGCTAAAAAAAAAAGGCAGTAGTCAAGCCACTACAAATTATTCTGCTCATTAACATCCAGTACACCCTAGAAAGCAGTGAATGCTCATGTGTTTATTTTGTGGTTCTGTCAGGAATGGCCCTGGGATCAGATTTAGTGCATGCCTGCCTGCATGAGCCCATGCACTGAGTTGGACAGATGCAAGCCTGTCTGGCCCAGAAGCCAAATGCTCACATCAGCACAGTACCATGAGCAACCTCGTGTGTGCTGCTTCTTTGCTGTTATGTCTTCACAGGTCTGGACCAAAGGCTGACCTCCACATTCCCAGACCAAAGTGTCCGCAACTGGAGCCAGCGTCACTCCTCCTCCACTCGTGTCCTGTGAGCTGAGCTAGCACCAGCAGCTTTCACCAGACTGAGAGCATGCAAGTCCTGCTATCCCTCTCCAAGTCTGACCTTCACTGTTGGCTTTATTTAGGAGCTAAATGGAAGTTGAATATTTATGATTTAAATGTGCCAAGATCAAGACTTTACTTTCCAATTAATTTCAAGTGGTTGGTTTAATAAATAAGAAATCCCTTCCAAAAATTGAATCACCACGTTATATGCCTTCAGAGCTTGGACCCCCTAGGCTACCTTCTGCTTATGTTTTATTTGCATCCTGCACATTTGCTTTGTAAGTGAGTGTCTAGGTCTGCAAGAACAACCAAAGCTGAGATTTTGTATGATTACTTGTGGATGCTTCAGTCAAACACCAGATTTAATAGACTGCTGTTAAATATGGGCAATAATTTTCATTTCCTTTAGAGAGTGGGCAGCATTAGGGCATGGCTCTTGTCACCACCTGTATGCTGGAGAAGTCCCCTCCTGTGGGTAGGAAAGCAGGGATGTTGTTGCTCTCATTGGGGGGGCCCTCTGAGGAAGCCCTGGTCACATGCTTGTACTTTGGAAGTGCACTGAACCAAGTTACAGATTACCTGAACCAAAATGCTCATGGTCCACCTTCTTCCCTCCCCCTCAGCACCATCTATCCTTCAGGCATTTACCATCTGTTTCCAGATTCCCATGCAGAGAGGGGTTAAAAACATTGCTACACTTACATGCTATGCTCAGTGGACTTTGTACCACAATGGTTTCTTCTGTGCCCCAGCAGTACTAGCTGGTAATTTGAAAGTTGCTTTATGATCCCTGCAGAGTGAAATAAACTTGTAAGTGAGAGGTAAAGCCTTGTGCCTGAATAGTGCTATAAAGCTGTTTAACTCCAGCAAGTTATACAATCCCAAATAACATCCCCTTGGGGGCTGAGTAAATTCTTGTGGGAGAGGAGAAAGAGGATCAAGATACTGTGAGGGAAATGCTCAGTAGATGCTCTGCTGCCTGTGGTGTCAGGGCTTTTCCCTGTGATGCAGACCGTGCATCCATTGCTCCTCCTTCTGCAGGCCACTTGCTTACACACCCCACTGGCAAAGTCATCCTCTGAGATTGCAAAGACATCTTCTGGCTTTCATTTGAACCTCTGATGTATCTCTAACTCTGATCTGATTATTTCCTGAGCAGGTATACCTGAGGGTTTTTCCCTCATTGGTACCCAAATATAATTCAGCTACTGAATTAATCAATGAACATTTTCCTCCTGTATCAGTGCTATACACTACTGTCACATTTGAATTCTGTCTTACATATTTCCTTAGAAATAAGACACTAAACCTGAAGAACCTGTGTTTACATTAGGGAGTCTCTGACACAATCCAAACATCTTCCTGGAAAAAAACCATAAATTGTTCCTTTCTAATTTTATCCTGTTGTTTCAAACAAGAAATACAATTCTTCTGAAGCTGTGAAATATCATGCCATTATTAAAAGGCAGGAGGCAATAGCAACACTTTGAACAGGTAAACCATCCTTGTAAACTGCCTTAGAAATTCTTACTAATACCAGTAAATAATACTATTAGTTCTATATCCAAACTGTTTCTGGCCCATGGGAATGCAGGGAGAGAGCTGACTTCACCAGTGAGAGCTGCAGCCATTATTTTGGCAGCATTGAACCTAGATTTATGGTATTCCATTAAGAAGGAATGCATTAACTCTACAACTGTCACCACTGCATTGATGTCAAAGGAAGTGCTCTGCCTGGTTTTGCTGACTTGATTGATGGAAAATAGTATATCAGTCTGGTTGCTCTCTCTCTGATGAGAAAGGCAAGTATCCTGGACCCCTGAAGCTATAGCAGAACTCAATTTTTTTTCTACTCTTGGCGAATTTTCCTGCATTCTTTGGCCCTGGCCATGGAAAAGGAAAAATAATTCAGTTGACTTTTTTCACATTGCCCAGAGAGGAAGCAACCCAATAGACAGAGCAATGAAGTTGAACCCGTCTCGCCTTCCAGTCCGGTTCAATTTCAAGCTTCAGCTTTGCACACATGCTATCAGGATTGGGCCAGACTTGAACAGCAAACTCAAACAACTACATACTTGGAGATCTCTGCAGATTAAAACTCACACAGAATCTGGATTGCAGGACAAAGATTTCTTACCATGGATCCACTCTCCCAGCAGGCTGAAAAAATATTGGCTTCATTTCTGGTGAATACTTAAAATAGCACCTATTCCTGTAGCACATTAAAAAGGCACTTATTTTTTGTAAAGGGGGGAAGTTCTTCTCTTGCTCTTGAATAGACAGAGAATTGAGACACACAGGAAATGTCTAGTGAGTAAAATAACCAGGGACCATGCTCTGGCCCTGAGGCCAGGCGGCACAGCACGGCACAGCTCTACATACCACAGCTTCATCTTTCCTTTCCCCATCCCCCAGACTCTGGGTGTTTGAGTTGAAATTACCTGATGAGAAAGGACTCTGGCACATGCTGTCCCCTGAAGCGTCTGTGTGTTGTTTGGAAGAAGGGAATCAGCACAGCAATCGCTGTGCTTGGGAGCATGCAGGAATTACAGAGCATGGACAACTGCTGGCCTTCCGCTGCTGCCCTGCCCTGCCTGCCAGGGTAGGCACAGCAAAAAGAGGTGTGCATCCTGTTACAGCCCCTAAAGGGACTTGGCAGAACACCAGCATTCAAGTCTGTGAATATGATCCTTGAAACTCTCATCTAAACCTATTGGCATTTCAACTTCCAGCAGCAAGCTGAACCAGGTGGGTAACATTTTACATCTGTGAATGTTCCCAGCCGCTTTGGTTGTGGCAACCCAAGACATTCACCTTCCCGCTCCGAAAGCCTCCAACAAGATCATGAAGGGCACCACTGCCAGTCAGGTCAAAAAAAAGAAATGTAAGGAGAAGGCAGGATCCATGGTCAGCTTGATTACATTTGCAAATGAGATCCCCAAGCGTACGTGCATACACGTGCACACACACACACACACATGAGGTGTGCACATGTGCAGGCACACCCCAAGAGGCAGTGCCCAGTTAAGTGTCTCAGCACCATCTCCAGCAAACAGGTTCTGCAAAAACCAGTGTCAAGAGATGTTCCCACAGTCACACTATGGGGAGACTTCCCATGTCTCCCCATGTGCTCCCTTCTGCAGAAGGCCCAGTGCTTATGGTGCAGATCAAGGACTTGAAAAATCTGAATTCCTCAAACACCAAAAGGACAGGACCACAGCTAGCAGTTTATATTCCATACATACGAGAAAGAGGAAAGGGTAAAACATATTTTTTCAGAGTTTTGTTATCACTTTCTATCAAGACGTAAATTCATATTATGGAAGATAACATTTCATCAGTTTCTTGCCCATACTCATTGATAGTTTTGATCCTATGGAAGAGAAAAAAGAATTAGGATGCTTTCTGTTAGATTTTTTTCTGTGTTATTATTAGAAATCCTCCCTGTAGACTTAAAACTAATGTTCTCTTGACAGAAATAATCTCTATTATTCATAATATTTTTGGCCTGAAATTAGTCCTTCCACAAAGCCTTCCCATCTCAGCTGGGAATGATTAGTCTCTTTACTGTCTTCCCTCACTGCCCTCTTCTGTTACTCATCTGCTCATACTTTATTTCATCCAAAAGCAAGAGGCTTACACTGAATTCATTAATCAGCGTTTCTGGAGTTAAGATGTGGGGAAATCTCACCCCTGCACATCCTCTCATCATTGCTGTGCTTATCATCATCTTAAATTGGTTTGTCAGCCAGCCACTCACCTCAGCTGATGTTTCTTGCTATGCCAGTGTTACAGTCCCTAAAAGAAATCATAAATTATGGCATGTAGTGAGGTTGATATACTATTAAGCAAAAAATACCACTCACAATTTTGTTGCTGACATCTCCCTCACAGCATCTGGTAAAAGTGGGTGTTTCTAATTTAAGTTCTTATATTTTTCTTCCAATCATTTTCATTCAAGTCTCATACTTTTATTAGAAGTGAGCTATGGAGCTAACTCAGTTCACTGAGTTATTTCAGAAATTATTAACACAGATTATTCCAGAAACCATAATATTTTGATTCTTTATCTTCTAAAATGTATTTACAAATTAGGTTTCTTTAAATAGCTCCCATGTCAGAAGTAATACTGCAGCAATTTGGTGGTGTTTCTTGAGGGCTACTTGTATTCACTGTATGGGAAGTTTAATGTGAGCCATACAGAAAAGGTTATAAACACGACTGTGCACACAATGGTTTGAAAACAGGTCTTTTCCACAATAGGGAACAGATTTGTCTCTATATTTGCTTGGTCATCATCTTCCTCTTTCTAATACACTTAGTCATCACTGTTTTAGAATACAAGGCAATATGATTCAGCAATCTTCAGGCAAAACATAGCACAGATGTGTTTGGCCAGTCTGCTGGCTAATTGATAATATATCAGCTGACAGTCGGCGGGGGCACTGTCTGCAGATGCCTCTCCTTGAGAGTTCTGATGACCATTATGAGAGTATTAAGCTTTAAATTTTGTATTTTTGTAAAGAACTCTGGTAAGCTCATGGACATTTAAATATTCTGAAATAAATGTGCCAGACATATTCCTGACTATCAGATTTTACTACCAAAATCTGCAGTTGCCAGGGCCTTCCTTTTTGTGTATTCATAGAAAGTATAGATGGAAAGAAGCAGCATAAGCTTTATTTGATAATATATGTTTTAATTGTTTGCATAAACCCTGGTAGGAAACCAGAAAATCCTGTGCAGCAACCTAATGCACACATGCTCATCTTGCTGTTTGACTTCAGACTTTCAAACAACCATTGGCAGGACTAGCAGAACACAACGTGCATCTGTGCCTCTGCTTTGGTTTCCATTGTCATGACAATTATCTGTGTGAAACTGGTTCATTACAGTAATATGTGCTCCACCATAACAGACCTAGTCAGTTTGGTACAATGACTCTTCAGAGGATTTAGCTTTTTATTACACTGAATCAAAGCAAAAGAAGGAATCTGACTGTACAGCTGACTCCTGAGCTGAAACATGTTTTATCCATTCATTTTTCAACAAGCTTTCAAAACTGTATTGCATAAAGTTTGTTTTAGCTATCAAAAAACCCCTATCAAGATGTGTTACTCATTTTAAACAAATGTTCCTATTATAGTGTCAGATTTACATGTTTTTCTGGCTCTGACTCAGATAGATTCTTCATGGAGATCAAAGCGATAAAGTTCATTACATCAGAAAACTCACTTAGATCAACTTACAGTACTTCAATGAAAGTGAGTTTCCTTTGCTGGAACAACTTAAAGTGTATGCATATATTTTGATGTTCTTGGTTGCAGTCTTGTGATTTTCTCAGCCCAAATACTCTGCTTGTCTCCACAGACACAGAAAAAGTCATGCAAATATTCCACAGTTATGCCCATTATATATGGGAGGTAATGGTGAAAGTTGTAGCTTTAACAGAAATTGAAGTTATTTAGCACACTACCAAGAGCCTGAATGCATCTTTTAGGAAGTTTTTATACTGTCTTCACAGGGTTCATGATTTTGGCAACAGGCAGACACAGATTAGGTTGCATATTTAATGAGCTATATAATTTTGGGTCTGACAGCTTTTCCTACAGAATATTGTCCTACTGTTCAAACAGTACCATTCCTTTGCACCTACTCCTAAAAATGAAAGTAAGATTGGATAAAGAATGTTTTAAACCATTTTTAATGGAAAAATGCAGATCCTTTCATTGGAACATCTTATGAGAAGATGTAATTTCCATAAATTTTACAAAGGTTTGAGGGATACAGAATGGAGTGGCTGGTCAGAGGGAATAGGGCCAATTGTGAACACACAGGATGAAATTCCCAAGCAACCACATTTCCTGAGTTTGTCTCAGCTGTTAAAATGCTGGATCTTCTGAGCTGGAATTTTTCCTTCTATTAAAACTGATTGAACTTGAAGCCTCCTTGCATTGCAAGACAAAAGCAAATGACAAACACTGGCATTTTTTTCCAGAATAGTATTCTTGTTTCTCAGACACCCACTCCTCTATGTAAGTGAAACTGATAGGCCATCATCTTTTATTTGTGCAAGATTTCTGATGTTATGCCACATCATTTTGTAGGACAGCATTTCTTCCTGAGCTGATCCCCATAGCTCATGATTACTAGTCAACTGTGTTTTCAAATAGTTAAATATTTCTGCCAGCAGTTGCTTATCACAAATCTATGCATCACAAACGGTGATACAGCTGTCTGAGTTATCCCCAAATTAGCTTTTTCCACCACTGTAATCTCTGGAGGGGAATTTCCTTTGACATGCCCACTTGGACAGAGCCCCTTTTACAATTGCCAGCTAGAAAGTACTTCCATTCTGTCCCCAGACAGATCCTACAGTAAATGGAACAGACGAGGCAAAGACAAGATTTGAGGAATGCAGAGTGGTTCGTGCCATGATTACAGAGAGTATTGATCAACTACTATATTGCCCAGACAAGTACCACCAGCCTGTGTGACAGAAATGTGCTGACCTGTGCAAGGATAAGTAAAGTACTCAGCAAAATGGATTATCCCAGAGCTAGAAAGTGATGGGTTAAAGGCATGTGTTTCCCTGCATTCTTAAAGTGCCAGCTGTTATTGTAAATGATGCGTGGATAGTTTAGGTCTAAGTGTTGCCTAAGTACCTACACAGTTTACTTACCAAGTGAGTCTTAAAAATGACCAGTGAAGACTTACAGAGTTATGCCAAATATGGATCAGTAAAGCTACAAGGTATTGTATATCAGTGTCCTCTCTCTCTCCTACCAAATCTATTTCTATGTCTGGCATTAAAACCAAGCCCCAGAGAGACTACTAGGCATGAATCCGTGCTGTCCAGGGCTTGGCACTAAGTCATATTGGAAAACTTAAATCCAATCCCTCCTCTCCCTTGTCTTTCACAAGCTGGGGAGAAGAAACCCATTTCAAAATGAAGAAAAATATGAGAACCTCAGGAAAACAGGTGATTTAATGAAATTTTCAGTGTTGAGATGAAATCTCACTGGAGATTCTTATGGAATTTCATTGCCACTAAGCCAGAATCTGAATCTTAGACAAGGTTCAGCCTTTATCTTGAAGCCCAAACCTTGATGTAAAGGTGATCTTGACCCACCATCTGGACAACAACATCTGACTTTATGTACTAAAGAAGCCTCGAGCTACTTTTTTCCCCTTTTATTGTTGATTCGCTCCTGATTGTAAAGTTAAGAAGAGAGTGTTTTCATTTATTATTATTATAGTAACTTACATTTATATGGTATTTTTTATCCCCCAAAATCTTAACTGCTTAGGAAACCAGACAAAAGGATCTCTTAATCCACTTCTGAAAAACAACTCTTAATGGACTACCATACAACAGCTTAGTAGAGGACGTTCACTAGAAGTCTTTAATGACATCAAACAAACAAATAAAGTAACAAAACCTTGGTTTTAAGTTTCACCCAAAACACAGCAGCTCCACCAATGTCCCAAACTCCAGACTGAGCTGGCAGTTCAATTCTAACTCCACAGAGAGACTGCCATCCATTAAATCAGAGCTGCCACTCGCAGCAGCACCAACACATTCCTCACAGCCCTTCCACTCAAGCCCTTGTCAGCCACAAAACCACTCCAACCCCTGAGATGCAATATGCCTGTGCTGAAAAGTGTACAAAAGGGTGGTAAAGGGGAGAAGAATATCAGAGAAAAGATATTTGCCATCAACCTACGCTTTCTTCTTGCCAACATCCGATCCACCTGTCACCTCTACTCTAAGTCATCATCCTGTTTATAAAACACACATAAAGGGACTTGCTTAAAACATAGCACCACTGAGGCATAGAAGTCAAGTTATTAACACATAAAGCTCAATCAATAAATCACATTAATTCATGTATTGATCACATAATCTATTTAAAAAATAAGCATAACAGCCCCTCTGGTAATATAAAACATGAACAAACATACTTTTCAAATGATACCTTAGTTATCCCTCTCCCCAGAAATCCCAGGCTCATCCAATAACATTGGCAATTCACAGAGGCTGTCTATTTTTTAATGGAGTTAAATCAGCAAAAATAAATTCCTGAACTGACCCGAATATTTTGATAAAAAATTATCTAAAAAAACTTTTTGCACTGTGCTAAATCTCAGACTTAGGACTTTAAGTTTTTCAGTTACCAATCTTTTAAATATATACAGAGATGAAAAGCATTCCTTGAAATATTTGGATGGTTTATATGTATGCAAGTCAAATAATGTAGGAGCAGAAAGTGAAAAAAAATTTGTTATAAGGGCGGATGATGAGACCAGCAAACAAAACCAAAATATGTTTCAAAGGACAAGACTTGCAACTTCTAAAGCTGGAGGATTTAGCAAGGCTAACTACTAAGTAGGGATGCCTCATTTTTTGTATGTCCAAATAGATACACCTCTGGTTTTCACAGGAAGTCTTGGATTTGCCACTTCACATTGCAACAGTTATTTGAATATTTCATCTGAAAAATGAAATTCCGGAAAATAAAGAATGAATTATTTTTGTGGATTGTATCTATGATGGAAAAGCAGCAGGCAAAACCGAATATTTTTTTACAAGTTTGAGACTCAGCCATTTTCCTTTTCCAAGTAGAAGGCCATAAGAACATTACAGGAATTGGGTCCACTTGCATGAACCTGGAAAGCCATGAACACTATATCAGGCTAAGGCAGCTGCTGAGCAGGAATCCCAAGTGATAAGCAGCAGTAATGCTGGAATGCAAGAACCAATGAATTGAGTCAATTGAGTCTCATTTAATTCCCTTCAACTTGTCATACACTTCTCCTGTAAAGTAATTTCTTAAGAGCTTAGCTTGATCCAGAAAAATTAAAAATTAAGCACTAAAACAGGAGAAAGAGTATCAAGTCAGCTTTTTCCTTAGTAAACTATGCAAAATCTTACTGTACTATTAAGGTACACAATCCAATAACTAAAATATGTAAAATTGAAATAATAAATGTAATTTGATTAGACAGGGATATAAAAGCTGTGGTAGTAAAATCAACATTTGAATCAATCAAGTCTATGAAAATTAAACTAGCAGAGCCTGCATATATTACTTAAGCATGCAAGCGTTACTAAAGCATTCAACATTTATTAGGCAAAATAGTGGAAGTTTTGTTTACATCAAGAATGGCATCATACACAAGCATGACCTTTGTCACCTCTTCAGAGCTAAATAAGTGAGCTTATCATGCTGAGAGGTAAAAGACTTTTCATTAATTTTCATTGTTTACTATTTTCCATTTAACACCCCTCCCAAACTTTCAGAACATTATTTCTGGCATTGCAATGTATTAAAATAATCATAATTTTACCCATGCAAAGACAAGCATTTTTTTCACTCACTTGGAAAGTGCAGAAGAAGGCCCACTCTGGCCAGACTGCCTAATTTGGGCTGAACACAGAAATGTTGTTTCTGAGCTATGAATGCCTTTTTCTATGACAGAATGTTTGTCTAAGTGAAGTTATTCAGGTTGCTGCTCTGAAGCTTTCTCAGTTTTCAGTCTTCAGCCTCTATTGGTTGCAATAGGAAAATGAAACCCAAAATTAAAATTTTGGGTCAGTCTTCATATTTCATTTGCAAAAATGCATTAAAAAAAAAATGCACCAAAACAGCTGGAATGTGGGTAATTTTCCCCCATGTGTTGACATTTCTATCACAAGATTGTTTCATACACACAAAAGCGAAGGGTCATACATTATGCAAATGGCAATAAGAAGAAATGCACTATCAACTCTGAGAACCCATCATGTGTAACAACACCTTGAGGGCCACTGTCAATTGCTAAAAGAAAAAAAGGTGGATGCTGCCTAGGGATGCATATCTGCTCTGTTTATGGCCCTTCTGCTTCCTTTATTATCCCAAATTGACACATTTTCCTTGATCTCTTTCTGTTGCTCCAGAGATCCATTCAAAAGGTTATTTTCCCAATGAGGAAGCAAAGCTTTAGGCTTTCTTTTAGGCTTTTAGACTTGTTATCCTGAGTTTAGCAACTGTGAGGCTAATTCATCCCTCTACTTCGAGGGGAGGTATCAGCTCATCTGCTGACCACCACAGTCTTTTTTCAATCCTCCCCTGTGGCCCTTGACAACAGATTTGAGTCGCTTGTCTTCCTATCAGACAAGGTAGGCTATCTCCTCTCAACCCTGACAAGCAAAGTGCAATTGCTTGAGGGTTTAAAACAGTTAAAAGGGACTTGGGATTTTTGTTTTTTTCATCTTCGTATCTGCTATTAGCCTTACCCTCATGTTTCAGTGAGTTTTCTCCCAGCAGGGAAACTGCCTGCTGCAGGGTGCTTTGTTGCTTTCATAAATCTCTAATGAGGTCCCTATCTGATTTAACAAGAAGTCAATCCTGTCCCCAGTCATCTTGAAAGCTTTACAAATCTTTGCTTTTTGAAGATTCCAGTGAGAGAAAGCCTTCTACCTATCCCACAACTAATTTTTTTTACTTACTTTGAAGGTGTTCCCTAATACCTCCTCTCCAAATAAAATCAGAGCAATTACACAGAAAAGCAATGTAACACATATTTCCATGCTCAAAGGACGTCTGCTGGGTTGTTAGGAAAGGTTCCTGACTGAGCACAAGGCTTTTTACTGGCAACAACTGTATTCATTACAATTCCACAATGCTTTGGCAATATCAGTATATTATTTGAACTTCAGAACCTTTGGGTTTTTTCCTCGGGAATTTTTGTTTGTCTGTCTTTAAAGGGTTAATTTACTTTAATGCTATCCATCAATTACAATTCTAGAACCGGCAAAAGAGGGCCACCAGTGGAATTTGTTAACATTTTCTCCATTCAGATATTGGTTACTCCTTGCTTAGCAGGTATAGGAGAAATATGAATGAAGCAGCCTTTTAAATGTTGGAAACAGTCTGGAAATCGAGACCAGTAGAGTACAAGCATTGATTGTGTTGCCTGAGTTACACCCCTGGGCTTTTAAAAGGAAATGTAACATTTCCAGAGTCTGAAGACATTATTGCTGTACATGTAACACAAGCGGGATTAAAACCAAGCAGTTTCCCTGATAGCAAACACTGAAATAGTCATACTCATGTTACACTCCTGCACAAGTTACATGAGCACTTCTTTTGTGGCTTTTGACCCCAAGAGAAACCCATCTTAACCCAGTGTTGCCTGTGAGGCCCACCTTCCTCTGCAACTTTCAGGTGAAATGCCAGGGACTTGACTAGATTAATACATCTATCATGAAGCCAGGCAAAGCAGGTTGTGAGAGGTGCTGAGTGCCCTCCATTCACTGGATCAGGCCAGCAGAAAACTGGAAAAAATGTGTACAATACAGTGAGAGAGCAGGAGAGGAGACTGGAGTAATTTCCTGGCTTGCTTTTCTTGTCATACTCTTCTGTCCATATCCATCACATATTGCTGTGTATGACAGGAGGCAGAGCTACCTGGTGCACCTGACCTGTTACTTTTCAATTCTTACACTCTCCAAAGAGAACTATTTCATAGGAATTGTTTAACTTCAATTATATGAGCAGACATTAACATAGGAAATAAATCACAGCATTTATTTCCATGAGTTGCAAGCTTCAAACTTTCATGGATTTCTTCTCCAAGCAATTCTATAAGCACTCCTGAGTCTGACCAGGGAAGAAGGAAGAACTGGAGACACAGCTGAGAACATAATTAATGTCACTAAGACCTTCAGTTCTTGATATCATTAAGAAGAAAGACCCAGAAATAATTTCTATTGCTATGACATAGCAGTAAGTGCCAAAATCCATCAGAAATGTACTTGTAGCTCACATTTAGCTATCACTGGATGTTAGTACCACGAATCATTAGTACAAAAGTTGAAAAAGCCACCCCAAATCCTAAAGGACAAATGTATTGAACAGTAATTACTGTATCTTAACAAGGCCAGAGCCTCTGTTTAATACTGAATGCAAAGAAGAAGACAAAGATCCAAAGGTGCTGTCATGCAGCCTGCAGTGATCCTGACTGTGAAACCCAGTAGCTGGGTGACTGAGCTAGCATTCCCAACGATGAATTTGTCACTTCTTCTTGTGAACTGTTAGATGATAAATTACTGGTGCTCTCAACAAACAGCACTTTTATTTCCCTCACTTGAATTTTTCAGGGCTCAATGTCAAAAGCTGGAGGGGAACTGGGGGTTGCAACTCTGCCACTACAGGACTGCCAGTCCTAAATATGTTAGGCCGGTTCTTCACCTCATCTTTGGAAAGCCAGCAGACTCACACTTCCTCAGCACTGCTCTTCAGGGCCTTTTTCCACACACCAAGACCATGTTTGTGCAGCAGGATGCCACTGGCATGGTTTCTCTATGAAAGGTCAGGGAGCGAGGTGCCCTTGGCCAAGGTAGCAGCACTGGCAGAAGCTCTGGAATAGGTGATGTTCCAGCAGTAAAATTACACATCTGCTGGTGTAATCTGTCTGCAGCTGCTCAAAGCACATCTTTGCCTATCATAGTGCATTTATGTGATGAATATTTTCCAGGTTGCTGTTCTTACTGTATCACTAACATATGCCCTTGTGCATTTGGCCAGAACACTCCTGGAACTTCATGCAGGATCACATCCAACTTTCTAATGTGCGCATATCTCTAAATATCAAAGTTAGCCACCTTATCCTAAAAGTAACACTGGGACATCACCAGTGCTAAGGAGGAGCACTAGGATATTGATGTGCAAATGAGCACACTCTCCAAAATCTCAGGTTAACTCTAATTTAAAAGCTACTTGGTAGAGAAATTATCAGACACAGCAGGTCACTTCTTTGGAGCTTGGTTTTGCATGTCAATACACAGCATGCTCCCTCCTTAAAGGTAGATGGTAACTGAAGGAGGAACATAAGGTAGCCAAGGGCTCTTTGAGGAGGGTCTTTATGAGAATAGAGACTTAATTTTTGAGGGATATAGTGTCTGGAAAATGCCTACACATTGAACATGCAAACTAACTGTGGAATAAAAATGAGATTCGTCCTGGCACTGTTCAGGAAGTGGATCAAGTCTATTTCAAGGGGCTTGGCCATATGCAAGTTCTTTTGATCTAAATCAGAAGAAACAAAGTATAAAAGCAGCTCATCAGCACACTAAAGGCCCAGGAATCCTGTTGAAAAAACTGTAGATACATTCACACATTACAGCAATACTGATGTCAAGTGTGACAGTGATAAGCTATAAAGTAGAGGGTGCAGGAATTCACCCATTTGTGATCCCACATAAAACCCCCCTACGAATGAAAGAAAACAAGCAATCTATTAAAGATATTGGATCTATTAAAAAACTTGCATTCCACATTAAGATAATAAAACAGTGACATTTCTGCTGCCTGGCTCTTACCTCCTGTAAGGTACATTGCATTACTTCCAAGCAATGACAAACAAAATTGAACACTGCTCCAAAGGTCACATCTATCACAGTTTTTATTTTCTCATTTGATTCAGTGTATTAGGGTCTTGTTATTTTTTCTATTTTACCTGTTTGGTGAAGTAAGTCATTCTTCCTCCGGAGAGAAACAAATCATTATTTATAGACCTGAGTGAATATTTCACAGCAAATAGCTAACCAGTCAATTCAAATTTTCCTTCTGTTCGTTATTTGTTTATGATCAGTTTGCTATTTGTTATCTCAATTTAGGGATAGTATTTCAGCCTAGACCAATGGAAGATTTAGGCTGTCACATGCAAAATCATCGTACTTCATCAAATTACAGCAAATGAAATTATTGACAGTTAAATTCTAAGTACATTCTTCTGCCATTAGCAGAACATCTTCAGATAGGATATCACCACTACATTCAGGGTGGCCTGGCAAAGTTTGTCTTTCACCCTGATTAAGACTTTCACAAGTCACAGAGCCACCAAAAGGAAAAGAAGAAACTACAGCACCCAGTAGAGCATCAGGCAAAAGTCTTTCCCTCAGTCATGAGGTTTTACTCCACAGTTAAAGCTACTGCACAGTAGGAAAAATTTCTGCCTTGGACTTCTGTCTCCTTTTACACAGCTGGGTTGGGAACCAGTGCAGTTCTTTCACCTAGAGTCTGTTTTTTTTCACTGGTTTTGGTTATTGTAGCATGAATAGAACATGTTAGTTTTATTTTGGGAAGGATAGTTTACTCTTTCACTAATGCCCTGGAGATCTATACAGTTGTGAAGTGGACCCTTTGTGGGCAGAATTCTACAGTGAAGCCACAGGTTTCTAACCTCACTGTGGCATAGAGGAGCACAAAGCCATCTCACTGCAGACCAGCATGCTTACATGTCTGTGGGAAACTCCTTGGTAGAGGATGCACAGAGCACCAGAGCTTGGTCCCTGTTCCTCTCCAGAGAAGCCCTGCCCTTGGGAATTATGCTAATGTGTAGCTTTGTACATGACAAAAAACACATTGAAAACAGTCCAACAAAGAAGCAGAAGGATGATGAAGAGACTCGAGTATCACTTCAGTGAGGAAAGGTTGAGCAAGCTGGTTTAATCTGGAGTGGGCCTGAGTATACATCTTATAAATGTATACATGTACCTGAAGGGGGGGTGCAAAGAGGATGGAGCTTCTTGGCTTTTTTCAGTGGTGCCCAGTCACAGGACCAAAGACAAAGGCACAAACTGAAATACAGGAGGCTCTGTTTGAAATCAGGAAACATTTTTACTGGTAACTGGCATAAGTTTCCCAGGAGGTGGAGTCTACCCTTGCAGATATTCAAGAGCCATCTGACATGATCCTGGACAACTTGCTGTAGATGTCTCTAGCTGAGTAGGGGAGTTGGACCAGATGACCTGTAGAGGTCCCTTTCAACCTCAACCATCCTGGGATTCTGTGATTCCTCATATGCCTGAAGCCACAGGGATGACAGATTGTTACTGAGCATAGCAGTGGCTGCAACTTTCAACACTGGGTAGACCTTGTTTACTTTACCACTTGACCCATGAAAATGTTAAATAGCCCACGTTTCTAATTTTGACCCCCTGACTTCTAGATATCTAATATTTGGCTACCTTTCATCAACAAATTTGTTGATATTGACTTTCAAGTCCAGACAATTTGCCCCATTTTAAGAGAATCTGTCATACACTAATATAAATCAGGAGTCAGCTTCACTCTTCATATACACCATTTCTTGCAAAATTATTTGATGAAATGATACAATTTGATTTTATAAAACACCTGACACTTTTTTAAACTTGAAGAGCCACACCTAAATTTTAATTGTGTCCCCCAAAAATTAATATGGGAGAAAAAGGTCACTGAAATATATGGTAAAGTTTCCATTGACTTCAGAAGCACTCAGTTTTTTACTTGCTTAAGGTAGAATCACATCCATGCGGCACAACTCAAGAAGGAAATAAAAATGTGTGCATCAAAAATATCTGTTATTTTCAGAAGTGTACAACAGTTCTCAGGTTTGCCATATCGTGCAGCATGCCTAATGCTATCATAACTTCTCCCACAGAGGCAAGGAAGTCCACAAGAAGCAAAATTACTTTCAATATCATACATTTTTTTAGTAAATACTTTTGTAATATTCTTTTAGCACAGTACAATTTGCTAGGCTTTATGGTATGCAGTAAATTAATAAGGCCTACAAACTGATTTTTATTACTTTATGTAGAAATATCCCAGCCATCTCAATGTAATTGAACAACTGTAAATTACTGTTAACAACTTCATGAAAGAGAAGGAAGTGGAAAAGTCACTTCCATATTGATGACTGTTTCCTATTCTTCCTTTGTGGCTTCTGGAAAGAAAAGCTTTCAAATGAAATAAATAAATAAAATAAGGTGGAGAATAATGTGTTGGAAACCCTGTATTACTACCAGGGCTACCAAGGACTTTGTAGCTCATGATCAAAGGAATTCCTTACAACTAGCAGGATTGTCAGCCTTTATGTTGTTAAAATACATTTTTCATGAATGCAAATGTATTTTGAAATCTTTTAAAATCCAGGGTCATAAAAACAATCTCCCACAGAGAACAGTTTTAAAATCAAGCTACTATATCTTGTTTCCACAATAATAACCTGTTAGCTCCATAAGAATACAAAGCTGAGTGCTGCCACTCTTGTATTAGAAAAACAATTGTTGAGGCCAGTATCAGGATGCTTCCCAGACTGAGCATTTAAAAAATGCAGAATATGGTCACAGACATGACATCTCACCAAACTGAAGACACATTTCCACGTGGATCTCACTTTAGATGACATAAAGGGAATCCCTGCAGCAGCCCATGAATGTGCTTGGGTATAAAATCAATGTCAGTAAAAAAGGATCAGCTCCACACTGCTGGAAGACTCAGGCTTGCAATCTTACATTAATCGGGTGAGGCACAGATACTTCTCAAATGTTAAAACAATAAACTGAGGTTTACAGCATCAGTGAAAAATCACATCTGCTGAAAGGATGTACAGGATCTGCCTGCCCCAGCAGCACAGTAGGCGAAAATCTGGAAAACTACACAGTTGTTTTTGAGGAGCCAATGCTTACACTGGAAGTGTTCTACATCTGGAGCTTTTCCCCAGACCAGCTGCAGTCTGGTCTGGTACTCAGAATGCCCATGAGCAAGTCAAAGTACCTGAGACCGAACTGGAGCACCATTCTGCTCTTTTGCCTCATTTGAAAGAAAACCCACTCATGTACTCTGGGATCCCTCTGCAATGTGCATACAAGGATGGGAAAGAAAATATGCTGTAGAGCAGGTTCCTGCTCTGGACTACATCACTGCTTTGGACACAGCCTTAGAGACTGGTATTGATGCAGCTGCTTTTGAAGGAGAGGTGAGAAGACACTTGATGCTAATTTAGTCGAAAAGCCAATTCAGGGGGCAGGAGTAAGACACAAGACGTGAAAACAAGAGTGAGTGTGGCGACATAAAATCCAACCTCCTTAATGACTTGAAGAGTGATTTGGGAATCACTCTTCAGACTGATTGTACAGCCTGCATAACACCTCTGTGAGCATTAAGGGTTGAAAAGCTCCAAGAGAAATAAGGTGCAGTTCAAATGGAGCATGAGAGCCATGGGAGACAAGCCACATTACTTAACAAAAAAAAACCCAAACAAACAAACAAAAAAACCCCAACAACAAAAAAAGGAAAACTAGCTAGGGTGGATTCATATGCTGCCTTTAGGAATGGGAATGACGGATCTTTGTGGATGGTGTTTTGGGACAAAAAAAATGCACATTCAGGTGCGATGGAATAAATGAGGAGAAGACCACATGACAGGGAGGAGACAGGTGAGAGACATTTTACAGACTGTGATCTGGAGGCAACAATAAAAGAGAATTGTCGGAGAGGGAGAACTGAGAACCAGCAGCAAGAGCATCCACAGAAAGGTTGGGTTTATACACACTAAAACTGAAGGCACTTCTTTGTCTGCCTAGGAGAAGACAAGAAGCAGTATTAGCAGACTCAGGCATCTCAGTAGTGGCTCAAGACAGGTGACAGTTCCTGTCACCTGAACAGGAAGTTTTCTGAACAGAAAGTTCAGAAAAATGCAGGTACTGTTGGATTTGTGGGACATGTGATGGGTGAAGCCATGTGGGTCCCTGAGTCCATTGCTGCCCCTAGTTGGACACAGGTGTCTGACAGGGATTGAAGGGAAGGTCACAGTAGCTGTAGATCTCTGGGGTGAGGATGTCTCACAACCTTGTGCCTTCAGGTTCCACTCTTTGCCCGTAGTCATACTCAGCACTCAGGACATCAGAAAAGCAAGGCCTGCACTGATTTGCAATGAATATTGAATAGACAATGTCTAAAGTGATTAGAGAAAAAATAATTTTCTGCCAGCTATTTATATCCTTAAGCATAAGGTTTCACTATGCCTTTTGGATAGCTAACTATTTTACTGAGACCTTTAAAATAATTCCAAGAATTTGGCACACTGGTTTCCAAGAAGAGAGCAAAGAATTCCATAAGGTGTTTTACATGCTGTGAAATTGCACGTTCTTTCCTTTGTTCTAAATTCACTAGTAATTAATTTCCTCTAGCAATCCCATATTTGAATCTTGGCACTATAAAACTGAGAGGCTGAACATAAGCCTTCAAAGGCAGACGGTTGATGGGCTAGTGCAGAGCGCCCTGTAATAATTCGGATTTTATTTTTTGAGGAAGTCTTTGGGTAATGTTCTTATCATATTCTACATGAAGAACTAGCATCTGGCTGATGAAATAAATGATGAAAACCAAACTACATGGAAGAATTTATAACTATATTTAGCTTGCCTGTGAAAATGATTAGTAGTTTCCTCAGTCCAGCCCTTCACCCTCTGTTTTCAGGCACAAAGGCACTAACCTAAGTTTACTTTCCAAGCAAAAGGGGACACAAAACGGAAATAATGTAATCAGTGAGAAAACAGATCCATAACATTTTTCACTGTTACTAGGAAAGGCAGAACTACACAGTTTACTTTCCTGTGTCTAATGCCAGTATTTTGTTTTAAAACACACACACCTACACTATGTCCTTATTTGTAGACCTGTCACCCCAAAGTTTGTGAGATCATTAATAAAGAATCTAGTCTATAATTTTTAAGATCTTTCCAGCTGCAGCGGGTTTGCACTGAAACTGCTTACAGTTGGTTTCAGGAATACCGTGCATTTCTCTTCCCACTTCTGATGTATTTGTCTCCCCATTAGAAAAAAGTTGCAGTCTCATTGCTTTCTTGATTGAAAGAAAAGCAAACTGCTGGCCAAGCTGAAATCAATTGAGAAGTAACACACTTTAAAATGCAAAAGACACTGAAGGTACTTGTAGCTTTTCTATACTCTAGGGTGAATCTCACCATCTGCTGCATTTGTGGCTGAGACTGACCTCCCGTTGTATCAGACAAAAGTAATTGTGGGGATCAAGGAAAGTTTAAACAGGGAAAAATGTGAGTGACAAATCTGCAGGCTGCACACAATATCTGCACACAAACCAACAAGCACCCACGAGGCATTTATTTTTATTCAATGGTGATGAGAATTTTACAGCCTAGCAAAAACCTCTTGAGTGAACACTTCAGCTCTGGGATCCTTCTCCCACAGAGACAAATGTCTGCTTCCCAATCCTCTCCCATGTAGGCTCTTTATCCAGTCACAGCTGAAAGCCACCAATGAGCAGAGAGAAGTAACTGTTCTCCAAATTTTCAACTATGAGCTATTTTTCTAATTCCCACAGCTGTTCACTAAAGAGGCTCAGCAAGCACACCAAACTGCCAGTCACCACTTGCCTATTAACATCCATGCAGAGGAACAGTGCTATTTCCAAATCAGGATCTTGCCCCTTCTCACAAAGCAATTTTCTACTGAGATTTCTAACTAAAAGGAAACCAGTAGCCTTCCTGCAAGTAAATAGCTTATTAAGGCTGGAAGTAGGGTTTGTGTGCAAAGGCTGTCCTATGCAAATCGGAGCTGATGAGCACTTAACTAATCTGTTTACAGACCAGAGCTGCTGGGCAGGCCTCAGCGATTTTCTATCAAAGCAAAGAACCATTCTTTATGGGCATCTGGTTGTCCCTGAATTGGTAGTTTAAGCATATACCCTTGCTTCAAAGAAAGATCAAAGGATTTATTACTTCTAAATGAGTGCATTATTTCCACTTACTACTTTCTTGTTTGCAATGTGTTATTAACAGCACCATGGCAGGGTTACCTTAAGACTCAAGTTTCTCACAGATCCCCGAATGTGATTTTAGATGTTATATGTAGCCTATAATACACAGGCTGTTACACAGATGGAGAAGGAAGTAAAACACTAGCAAACAGATCAGAGCATCCATTTGCAGGAAACTGATTGAAAAAAACAACTCTATGAAGCAAACTAGCTATATTTTAATACAAAAAGAAAAAAAAAGAGGCTTTTTCGTTTCTACTGTAAATTTAAACAATGAGTGTTTCAAAGTGACAGCCACAGGTCAGTGGACAAAGCCAGTTTTGGCTCTTCTTCATCTGAAGAGAAACCCACACCGCTCCTGCTCTCAGAAAAAAAGCTGAGCTACCACAGTCACAAAGTAGAACAACGATCGGTTCAATGAACAAATTCCTACTACCCCATAAATGCCTGCCATCCCTATCCTTTAGGCTTACTGTTTATGGCTTTGTTTACTTATTAAGTCTGGAAGAAACACGGGAGACACATTCATTATGTGCTTTCTGGCACTACTGGGAACACCTGGAGTGCAAGTTAAGACCCAGCATTTTATTTGTAGGCATACTGAAGGCCTACAGCCAGCTCGGGCACAAAACTGGAAAAGGAATTTTTGGGAAGAAGTGTAGAAGTAGATTCCAGGCAGCCAGGGCCAAGGCAGACAAAGCTGCCAAAACTAGAGCCACAAGCGGTCCCAGGGAGAGTTTGGAGAGGCTGGTGTGATGTTTATTGCTCAGAGAGCAGAGCTGGGTGGTGTGATGCAGGACAGGAACTGCATTCTGCAGGCTGTGACTTTAGTGGTAGTATCTACAGATGTCTGCAGACTCACTGTCTCCATCTTTATCATGGTCCCGGAGGGAGCAGATTGCGGTCCCCTTATCTCTTTTACAAGGAACCACCTTCCCCTGACAGACCCAGTAGGTCACACAGCACAAGATGCTGCTTACTTCTCCTGTTTTGTAAAACACAGACTCTGCTTGCATCCACACAAATGAACAGTTATCTACCCAGGGACAAGCAGAGGAAAAAAGCAATAGGAGGTGGGGACAGGATCCAATGGCTTTCCAGCGAGAGTAACATGTTGGCATCAGGTCCTGTGACCTACCAACCTCCATTTCCTTAGTGGTATTTTCCTCCCTGTCTCCTGACAAGTATCAGAAATTGTTTTTTCTTGAGCATGAATAGCACATGTAGCTTTAACACAGTCAAATACAGGGAAAAAAACCAACCTACATACTGCGCGCTCTTGGTGCCTTGCAATGTATAGGTTCAAATAAAGCAGAGCTTGTATGAAAACCTTGAAAGTAGAAATGGAGAGGAACCCAAGCACATCTTAAATCCCAATGCTGAAGCTTCAGCTTCAATCACCAGAATGACTGACATCAGTCTTTTTTGTGGACTGCAGCCTGATACAATTACACAACACCAAGGGGACATTTAGGCATCATATAAGCAGAGGAATGAGCACAGACTGCCAGAAGGATGCTGTAAAACAGGTAACAGCTACAACACCAAATGCATTAACCTACTAAATACTGGTCAATGAAAGCTCCCAGGCTCTACAGCCATGGAATAACATGACTGAAAAGCAAAAATGGCCCACTGTTGCTAGCCATAAACTAGACAATTTAGGTACTGGAAACAGAACTGCTGGCCCAGTATTTACTCAGGAAGGCCTCTGGGATTAGGGAGCTGCAGATATACAAACCAGCTACCTTACGGCTGGCTCAGGTATGCCTGCATCAAGTGGTTACAGCCCAGTCAATGTTGTTAAATCAGTTGGAAGGAGACTCAGAGCAAAGCAACCAGCTTAGAGAATTTAAGAAGCATTCTTTAAGTTACTTCCCTACCGCTGTTGGTGCCCTTAGTTGCCTGCATATTTTTTTGTCATGCTCTAAAATTGGAGACAGGCAGCAGCAACTTGATTCTGGCCAAATAAAGCTTACAGCTGGCAACATTTGAAGCCTACAAATTTTGTTTTACTTGTCTGGTTTCTCCTTTGAGTTTCAACAAGACAAAAATACAACTAATTTATTTTCTAAAAATGCTGTAAGGATTGAAATGTATTATAACAACATTTGCATTTCTTTCCAGAGTACCTGCATTTTAGGTACAGGCAAACATCTTTTTATGAGTTAGATTTCAGTTGTTTTTGGCCAGTGTTCCAAGTCTTTTTGAAATCAATGAATTTCATAAAACATATGTTAGCACATTTATTATCTCCATATACAGCATTTACTCCAACAAACCAAACTCTGTCATCACTAATGGAGGGTCAGTAAAACTAGATGAAGTAACAGACAGTTATTTCTTACTTCAAATGAAAATCCAGACCTTATGTTAGGGTCAAGGTCAAAAGGAAGAGCTAAATGTAAATGCAGAAAGAGCTAGATGTAAATGCAGAAAGAGCTAGATGGCTTTTAATTATACAGTAGTTGTTACGAGACATTTAGTACTTTAGAAAAGTTTATCCACCTGTTCAAATTTACCACAAGTGCTCACAATCCATGATGAATGCCAAAGCCAAAAAAAAATTACTGCCATATGGAAGCCTAGTTCCATGTCATACATCTATTCAACATACCAGCCATAAAAATATTAATTTTCTGTCCACCCAAGAAAACTTTGTAACCATTACTGTTATTCTTATTGGAAAAAAAATAATGTGTAACTGTGCCAGCAGGCTGGACAGGTTGTGACAAAGCATATACAAAAAGCAATAAATCATAAAAATACCAGCAGCCTTTAAAGACCACATATCCATTATAGTGTTGCACAGAATGACAAAGACATTCTTGCTACTGAAAGCTTGAGCTTTTCAAAAGCACCATTTATTCTAACTTGCAGATGTTGAACTAAAGTTCTCCCAGTCCTGAAGTGTAGTTTTTCACTTCTGCAAGGCTTGCAGTAAGAGTTCTAAGAACTCGATACTGAAATCAATGACATCTGCAAGTCTCCCAAACTTTAAGAGGATTTTAGTAAACCTAAAGTCTAAAACAGTGCGGAGAACTCCACGTTATGTCACTGCACCAAGGAAACAAAACAGAAGTTTCCAAACCTCTCCAAAGTTTCCACAGCCTACAAGCCAGTCTTACAAAGGCAGACAACATTCTCAACTTGTCTTGAGGAAAGCCGAGTTTCATATGAAGGAGAAAATTATAATGATGTAAAAAATCAAAAGCCACAGGTATCACTACTGATCAAGTTAGTACCCTCAGACTTGTGCCTGGATAGACTTGATCTTACAAATCAAGCTGGTAGACTAAAAGAAAGACATCTACTGCATAAATACAGTAACCCTTGTATGATGGCAGCCTTTCTCTCCCTGCTTCAGGGGTGGCCCCAGTCTTTCAGTTGTGTAAGCCATTTGATAAAATCTCCTTGCGGCAGAGCTCTAAGATGTAAACAGCTGAAAAGACAGGTAGCTCTGTGCTCATGCAGGCAGGGACAGTAGCTACTTTGTACCCCTCAGTATCTCTCTCCCTCATCCAGTGTGGGACAAGGCTCAGATGGAGACTGGCAATACAAACTTAAATGGCTTGTGCTGGCTCCTTCCTCTCACAGCCACCACCCCAACTTCTCATAAACCTAATGCCAGTAACGTGGGACAATCCCAGCCAGAGAGATGTGCTTGAGCTGCTCCACAGATGCATCTTGGCCACATCTGCAGTGTAATCACGTGGGCATTCAACACACATTGAAATTCTGGCAGTATTGTACTTAATGGTCAAATTCTCATTGATGAAAGCAGAGCCAGACTAACACATATAATACTTTTACTTGGTCAGAACACCTCCTCCTCCTCCTGACGCTTGTAAGAGCCATAAATAAGGTTAAAGCAATATAGTACTCAAAGGTTTTAATAGAAGGCCTCCTCTGTTAAAAAATCACCAGAAATAGTTGCTCAAGGTGGGTTATACTGAATCATAAATGAGAGAAGGCTGCTGAGGACTTTTTTAAAAAAATCACTACTTGTATTGGTTGTTAATATTTTCTTATTAGTCAGTAAACACATTTGATATAGCTAAGTTTCCAAAGTAAGCAGGATGGGAGGGCTAGCTTGAGATTCAAAGTAATTTAAAAAAAGTCACCTCAAGTTTCCCTTCAAGACATTTACAAAATATGCCATTAATTTGTTGCACCCAATTTATAGGTATGTACTGGATGGTAATTAGTGTAGAAATTCAACCAGTTTTACTATCTTTCTGTTCAACTCAACAAATGACAGTTTTCAAAACCTGTCTCTGACAGTGAGAATCATTTTAGCATTTGCCTATTTTCCAGAGCAGAAGTATACCTCAAGCAAAAGATACATTACAAACATACACACATGCAGAACAGCTATAGCTAGCATGTACTATCATCACTATACATATATAGTCATACAATAGTCTCCTATTTTACTAATAGAATTAGTAAAAAAAAAAAAAGGAAGTGTGTTAATATAAATCATACTACTGGCATCAGGTATTGGACATTATTGACGTTTTCAAGGCACTTTTTATTTAAAAAGTTGTTTCTGACCTTGACAAACTAACTGCTTGTTCTAAAACTTTACATGCTGGCTGTCTGCCCTGAAACTGGGGTTTTGTTTTTTGGGTTTTTAATTTTTTAAATTATTTTTTTATTTTTTTATTTTAAATTTTTTTTAATTTCAGCCATAATACTCCTCCAAGAAGGAGACCACAGAACACTTTCTTGGTTTGCCAAAATGGCATTCTGGCATCCTTTCCTCCAACCTGAGAACCCTGAGTTTTGGAGTGAAAATTAAAAATTTGATGAGAGATTGTGAGGGGGGAGAAAAGAACACCAGGAAGCCTGAGGTATAAGTCTTAGAGAGGAACATAAAAATAACAATGAGGATTCCCCATATTTAATAGAAGCTTTATGATATCAGAGGCTAAAAACTTCAAAACCTCTTTTCACTGAGCATATTCTCTTCCCTCATGACTCCTAACAATTATATGTGCATGTAATGCTCTTCAGAAAAGAAATGATCATGCTTTCTGCAAGCCCAGGCCTACAGGTAAACCCAGGGTTACCAGCAAACACTTTCATAGCAAATGCTGTCACAGGCTGGGGTGGATGGGAGAAGAAGAGTCTCTCATAAGTGCTGCAATGCCAGACAGATCTCCAAGCCAAATACAGAGGATAAAAACCAGGACACTCCTACAATTCCTTACCTCATCCATTATAAAACATCCAAATGAAAAAGGATCCCACTGTCAAAATCAGCCTTCATTACTTGACCCCAAATTCATAACAAGACTAGATCTACCTTTTGTATTATGTGAGGCAGGAGTCCCATTGGAAATAAATGTTGTAGTGTGTGATCTTGTTAGCAAACGTCAAACCACACACCTGCAACTATGCTGCCATGTTGTACCTGAGTGGCTGTTTGTGCCACAGGTAGTTTTGTGCCTAATTTCTGAATGAATGCAATCCTGTAAAAACAATACTGTTATCGAAGAGAGAGACAAACAATTTTTTAAAAGTATAATTGCTCTCAGTAGTCCTATACTCATATATAAAAATAATGAATCTCAAATCCCTGAATGACCTGGAATGTCAAACAGTTTTCAAAGAAAGCTGAAAGGAGAAGAGATCAACTATTACTCTTTAATAACTTCTGCATGATGTTACTGATTTGTTGGAATAGTGTCTAAGTCATCTGATTATTGACAGAATTTAGCTAATTCAAGCACATAATTTTGATAACCTTATGTGCATCTATAAAAGGATCCATCACACAACCAAAACAAGAATGTAGTTGCTTAATTGATCATTAAGCCTAGAGTTTGAATGTGAGTAGCTCTACTAAAATCAGCATGAGTATTTAAAAAGCCAAATATTTACCTGTACTTTGGCAAAACCAGTGAGATGTGAACTTTTAAGGTAATATATATGCAAATATATTACTGTCTGCATTTCACGACAAGAGCTTTTGAAAGGCTTGGCTTTGCAAGATGATCTGATAATCTGTAGAAAACCCAGCAAATTTAAAAATAAGACCACTTAGTATAAGTTTTGGTTAATACTGTGTGTACAAGAATGGACCAAAACAAAAAGCAAATAATCATGCAGCAAGTATTTACCAGTATAGATTTTATTTATTTTCAAAATAACGGGGTTTGTTTAGATTTAAAATACTTTAGTAGTTACCTAAAACAAATGTACACTATTTTAGAACTTCTGGTAAGTGCCGATCTTGAGTTCTGAAAATGCATGACAGAATACAAGAAAATATAAAATTGGGTTAGCAAAATACAATAACGGAGCTTTACAAGAGGGACACACATTCTGTATTATTCGACCTAAGTCTATCAGGTAAACATGGTGTAACAGCTTTCCACTTATAACACATACCTATAAACTTAATCTGCAACCTGAACCCCAGGAAAAATTAACTTCTGATCAACTCAAGGTTAGCAGGTCCAAAACCAAAAAAAAATCCATCTCAAGATGTGTTTCCTCATTGAACGTATATTCCTTTTTTCCATAAGGTATTCATTTTAAATTTTAACAGATCACTATATATGATAAAATTGAAATAAAACATTCTCTTACTATTCATGATTCAACTAAGTTTGTAGCCATAATGTAAGTTATTTTATATGTGAACAGTTACGTGTTTCATAAAAAAAATATATATTTATTGCATCTAGTGAAAAAAAAATTTGATGGTTCTTAAAAAAAAACAAAACTTGCTGTTGGCTAATTGCCAAACAATCCCTTCCCTGTGGCTTGCTTTTTCAAGAATTATAAAGAAATTCTGGAGTTCATTGTGATCTGGACAAGCAAAGATGATTAATCTGTATGGGAGCAGGATGCACAGTACTTGATTAAACCCACAAACTTCCCAAATGAGTTATAAGGATAAAAAAATGTGGTTTTTTATTGTGTCCATTTCCAAAGGACAGCTCACAAGCTTTCCTCCTCACGTAAAAACTGGAACACAGCTGAGAAGTCTTTCAGGGCATAGCCTTTGGCACACATCATCCTGTAGATCTGATGTGCCTGGGAGCCCAAAGGAACTGGTGTCTTCGTGTTGGTGGCAGAAATCTGGGCCAAGCCAAGATCCTGTGGGGGGCAAGAAGAGGGCAGAGAGGAAGAATGGAAGGAAAGAAAAAAAGTCAGGGGAGAAACACAAGGACATACACAGCCATGTACATATTATAGGTTATTTGGCTTCCACTGTAACAAGAACTCTACTGCCAGTAAGTACAATATTGTGGCCTTGAAATTTCAGACCTGGAATAAGAAGGTTTTGTTTAGTTTTTATTTTTTAAAACAGTAATTAAATGTTATTCAACAGAAAAACCTCAAACTTTGCCAGGCAGGCACCACTTTAAGAACAGGAGGAATTTGAAGATTCTAGATCACTATATAAGCTGGTAGTAAGACTCAGACTATTTTTCCCCATTGAGTACGTCATGTCTAGTAAGAAAATCTCCCTGGCTATCCACTGAAGCATTTCACATAGATTCTGAGAGTATATTTTAGTTCTTCTGGCAAGAGGAATTCTTTATTACTATAAACAGGTTAAAAATAAGGCAGAAGAAATTTCAAGAACAAGAAAATGGAAGCCACTTAGCAAACATACATTTACTATAATGTAAATAGTTAATAGCAAAATGAGAGTCATAGGCCACTTAGTGAATATAACTGGTTTGCTGCCTGATTGGAAGGATGTATTAGAGAATTGCTTAGGGGACTGTCCCTGCTACAACTCAAAATTCTTCTTGAGTGACTTTTTGTTTAATGACTTTCTTTAACAGAGGCATATAGAGAATAGGACAGTTCCACTGTGTTTTTAAATACTGAATTTGGTCAACAAAAGGGAGGGAGGGTTCAAAGAGGACTAATTTTGTCCTCCTTGGTCAACTACAGTTATAATCTGAAATAAATAGGACAGAACCCAAAGATGAGTGCCAGGCACTATGACTAACCATAGTTAGCCAGAAATAGTCTGCTGCCAGCTAGGCTGGAGGATGTCTTGAACTTCAAGCTACATCAGACATAAAACAACCCAAAGAAGGAAGCACTAAGTAAGGGCCTGGATATACATAAAAAGATCTCTTGACTAAGTAGGAAAGTAATGTCTGTACTGAAGGTTGCCTTTAAGGTCTTGCTAATGAAGTCAATGGTCAGGGTCCATATTTCAAGAAAGTTGCAAAAGAACCTCTCAAGTGTTACTAGGAAATGCCTAGATTTCCTGTCCATTCAGAACTATGGTGGTTTAGAGAATCTTCTGTGTGACAGATTTTTTTCCTGTTTTTCTGTGGTTTGGGTTGGAAGGGACCTTAAAGATCATCTAATCCCAAGCCCCTGACCATGGGAAGGGACATCTTCTACTTGACCAGGCTGCTCCCAGCTCCATCCAACCAGGCCTTGAACACTTCCAGGGATGGGGCATCTACAACTTCTCTGGGCAACCTGTGCCAGTGCCTCACCACCCTCACAGTAAAGAATTTCTTCCTAATATCTAGTCTAAAGCTACCCTTTTTCAGTTTGAAGCTATTGGCCCTTATCCTGTCATTACATTTCCAGAAGTCCCACTCCAGATCTCTTGTAGGCTTCCCGTAAGTCTTGGAAGGTGCTATAAGGTCTTCCCAGAGCCTTCTCTTCTCCAGGATGAACAACCCCAACTCTCTCAACCTGTCTTCATAGGAGAGATGACCCAGCCCTCTGACCATCTTCACCACACCCCCAGGTCCATGACCTTCTTATGTTGGGGGCCCCAGAGCACGATACAGCACTCCACATGGGGTCTCACAAGAGCAGAGCAGAGCAGAGGGAGAGAATCACCTTCCTTACCCGGATGGTCACAGTACTTTTGATGCATCCCAGAATGTGACTACATTTCTGGGCTACAAGCACACATTGCCAGGTGACACTGAGCTTCTGGTCCACCCACACTCCCAAGTCTTTCCCCCCAGGGCAACTCTCAATCCATTTTTTTACCCAGCCTGTAACTGTGCTTGGGATTGCTCCAACCCAAGTGCAGCACCTTGCACTTGGGCTTGTTGAGATTCATGAGGTTTGCAAGGACCCACCTCTCAGACCTAACAAAGTCTTTGAGTATCTCAGCCTTCTCCAAATCCTGGGCAATCAAGTCCTAACCCTATATAAGGTCCTGTACCTATAGAAGCTTTTCTTGTTGCCCTTGAAGTATCTGGTCAGGTTTAATTTTATCAAGGTTTTAGCTTTCCTAACCTGATTCCTGGCTGCTTGGAAAATTTGTCTGTATTTCTCCCAGCCTACCTGTCCTTGTTCCAACCTCTGTAGGCTTCCTTTTTGTGACTGAATTTGTTCAGAAACTCCTTGTTCATCAGCACAGGCCACCTGATGGTTTTGTCTGACTTCCTCTTTGTTGGGATGCATTGCTCCTGAGCTTGGAGGAGAAGATCCCTAAATATTAACCTNTTTCTTCCTAATATCTAGTCTAAAGCTACCCTTTTTCAGTTTGAAGCTATTGGCCCTTATCCTGTCATTACATTTCCAGAAGTCCCACTCCAGATCTCTTGTAGGCTTCCCGTAAGTCTTGGAAGGTGCTATAAGGTCTTCCCAGAGCCTTCTCTTCTCCAGGATGAACAACCCCAACTCTCTCAACCTGTCTTCATAGGAGAGATGACCCAGCCCTCTGACCATCTTCACCACACCCCCAGGTCCATGACCTTCTTATGTTGGGGGCCCCAGAGCACGATACAGCACTCCACATGGGGTCTCACAAGAGCAGAGCAGAGCAGAGGGAGAGAATCACCTTCCTTACCCGGATGGTCACAGTACTTTTGATGCATCCCAGAATGTGACTACATTTCTGGGCTACAAGCACACATTGCCAGGTGACACTGAGCTTCTGGTCCACCCACATTCCCAAGTCCTTCCCCCCAGGGCAACTCTCAATCCATTTTTTTACCCAGCCTGTAACTGTGCTTGGGATTGCTCCAACCCAAGTGCAGCACCTTGCACTTGGGCTTGTTGAGATTCATGAGGTTTGCAAGGACCCACCTCTCAGACCTAACAAAGTCTTTGAGTATCTCAGCCTTCTCCAANAAGCAAATTCTTGCAGAGGCCGAAGTTGGCTCTCCTGAAGTCCAGGACAGTGAGCTAGCTGTGTACTCCCTGCTGCCCTAAGGACCTCAAATTACACCACTTCATGGTCACTGCAACCAAGGCTGCTCTTGAGATTCGCATTCCCCACCAGCCCCTCCTTGCTGATGTGAACAAGGTACAACATAACAACCTCTCCTTGTTGGCTCCTCTATCTTTGGAGAAGGAGGTTCTTACCAANCCTTACCCGGATGGTCACAGTACTTTTGATGCATCCCAGAATGTGACTACATTTCTGGGCTACAAGCACACATTGCCAGGTGACACTGAGCTTCTGGTCCACCCACATTCCCAAGTCCTTCCCCCCAGGGCAACTCTCAATCCATTTTTTTACCCAGCCTGTAACTGTGCTTGGGNTTTGGAGAAGGAGGTTCTTACCAACATATTCCAAGACCTTCCTAGATTGCTTCTGCCCTGCTTTGCTGCCCCTCTAGCACTTATCGGTGTGGTTGAAGTCCTTCATGAGGACCAAGGCTTGTGGATGTGAGATGGATCTTTTTTGTCTGTATTTGTCTCATCTGCTCAGTCTTCAGGTCAGATAGGCTGCAGAAGGTCCCCACTATAATGTCACCTCTCCCTACTCTCCCTTTAATCCTGACTCATAAGNCTCTCAGACCTAACAAAGTCTTTGAGTATCTCAGCCTTCTCCAAATCCTGGGCAATCAAGTCCTAACCCTATATAAGGTCCTGTACCTATAGAAGCTTTTCTTGTTGCCCTTGAAGTATCTGGTCAGGTTTAATTTTATCAAGGTTTTAGCTTTCCTAACCTGATTCCTGGCTGCTTGGAAAATTTGTCTGTATTTCTCCCAGCCTACCTGTCCTTGTTCCAACCTCTGTAGGCTTCCTTTTTGTGACTGAATTTGTTCAGAAACTCCTTGTTCATCAGCACAGGCCACCTGATGGTTTTGTCTGACTTCCTCTTTGTTGGGATGCATTGCTCCTGAGCTTGGAGGAGAAGATCCCTAAATATTAACCTGCCCTCCTGTGCCCCTCTTCCCTCCAGGGCCTTATCATGGTGCTGCACCAAGCAAATTCTTGCAGAGGCCGAAGTTGGCTCTCCTGAAGTCCAGGACAGTGAGCTAGCTGTGTACTCCCTGCTGCCCTAAGGACCTCAAATTACACCACTTCATGGTCACTGCAACCAAGGCTGCTCTTGAGATTCGCATTCCCCACCAGCCCCTCCTTGCTGATGTGAACAAGGTACAACATAACAACCTCTCCTTGTTGGCTCCTCTATCTTTGGAGAAGGAGGTTCTTACCAACATATTCCAAGATCTTCCTAGATTGCTTCTGCCCTGCTTTGCTGCCCCTCTAGCACTTATCGGTGTGGTTGAAGTCCTTCATGAGGACCAAGGCTTGTGGATGTGAGATGGATCTTTTTTGTCTGTATTTGTCTCATCTGCTCAGTCTTCAGGTCAGATAGGCTGCAGAAGGTCCCCACTATAATGTCACCTCTCCCTACTCTCCCTTTAATCCTGACTCATAAGCTCTCAGTCAGCTCTTCCTCCATCCCCAGGCAAAGCTCCATGCACTGCAGCTGATCACTGACATAGAGACTGAATCCTTCCACTCCAACACCCCAGTCAGAGGGGCCATCCCACCATGTCTCTGTGGTGTCAGTAAGGTCACAGCCCTGCAGGCATGCACACACAGCATTTGCATGGGGTCATTTAAACTGGGCCTTGATGAAGCCAACTTACTGGCTGGAATGGCTGTAATTCCTTTGTGCTGCTCTTCAGGTGCTCTCCTGCTAGACCTGCAATGCATCTCCAGGCTTTGGACAGCTATTGCTGTCACTGGCATCAAACTGGTAGGAGTGGGACAAATGCAGGCTCCCCCTCCCCCAGTAACTTTAGCTTAAAGCCTTCTCACCACAGCTCTGTAAGCGTGTAAGCGAAGACGCTCTTCCCCTACTCTGACAGGTGGTCCCCATCCTTGATACAGAGGAACTGAAAGACTGTAGTACTGCTGAGAGCACCTTTGACTTCTCAGGGATGACTTACAAGACAGGTCTTTACTTTCTGTGTGTCTGGATTTGAATTAGCACAAGGAAATTCAAGATCTTACTCTACTCTCTAAATGTCACTTCGATCTGTAAATCGGCTCTATAAAGGTCATTCTGATACAAATCAGAAATATAGTTACTTTTCCTATTACCCTCGAATGACTTCAAGCTCAGGAAAATGGGAAAAACACACATATCAGATGTCACAGGATCCAAAATGGTTTTCATCTGCATCAGGGCAGATCATTTCTTTGTTGAAAGACTGATGAGCTGACAAATCTAGGAACACTTACTTTAACCTGCATAGAGTAAGATATTTCATGACATATATAAACGCTCTTTGTGAAATCATAATATCATTTTATTCAAGAAAGCTTAACTCATGTAATGGAGTATTAGAAGGCAAAATCATCTAACTCCAAACTAGTGAAAGTACTTGGCATTGGTAGTGGTGACTGTGATCTGTTTCTCTCTGAAGGAACATTCACAGAAACAATCCCTGAAAATTTTGAATGGACTGCTAGCACAAATACAATTTCATAAATGTCCTGGTTTTGGCAAGGGACAGGGTTAATTTTTCACGGTAGCTGTGAGGGGGTAGAGCCTTGCCCCGTATCAAAATCTCATGATCAAAACTCCACTGTTATTTGGTACTATTCTATGCCATTGCTGGGGTGGGGAAAAGAACTTTCTCTCTGGCTTCCTTTTCTGGATGCTCCTTTTTGGTTGTGGAAAAGTGTGGTGGGTGGGTCTGTCCACCATTGCTTTTCATTGTCCTGGGCTTGGTGAGCATTTTGCATTTAAATAATCTTTTCTTTTGTTACTAGTATTGTTGCTGTTACTGTTTGTGCTCTTATCTCATGGCTGCTTCCCAAAAATTGTTCTTATTTCAATCCATGAGCTCTCTCTCTTGTGTCTCTGACTGGAGGGGAAGGGGAGCAGCTCACAGAGGGTTTTTTTTTGTGGAAGTACTAAATTGAGGAATAGCATTCCGAAACCAAGGCAATAAAATAGCTCTGTTCACTTCAGTAATGAACGTCTTGCTCCAAGATGGTTGAAACATTCAATAACATTTCAATTGTCAAATGGACAAGGACTCCTGACTGAAGAGCAGGAAGGTTGTTTTCCTTTTTAGAAACTCCATTCTACAAATAAGAACTTTGAAGGCAAAAACCCAAAAAAATGTAAGTAAAGCTTATCTTTAGCTTCAGATTGTAAAGTATTTTGCAACTTTTCACTTGAGGTTGGAGATTCCTCAAGTGAAATAGTACAAAATAGCTCTGAAAGAAGTTTCCCTTTGGTGACTTATTTGGGAAAGTAAAAATGAGAGCACAGTTTATGGCTTCTCTCACACTCTTTGGAACTGACAACACCTTCCAGATGTCTCAGTGCACTGAATATTCCAACACTATTCCTCAGTTTAGAATAGGGAAACAGATTCTCTTTCACAATTTGCTTCCACTTTGGCATTACCTGGTTCCTCACATTTATTTTGCAGTTGATATAAAGGAAACTGCCATTTGGAATAAAGCTCAAAGGCTGTCTTGACATGACTCAAGAGGAGTATGATATAAATCTAGCTCTTCTCAGGATCCAAAGTTGACATTTAATTAGCAACTGTGCTGTCAATGAAAGATGGGATTTCTGGCCTGCCAATGCCTTGGACACAAACATGGCATGGTAAACTAAACAAGATTTTTTAAAACGCAAAATCTTTACAGCAGGTTTTACATTAAGTTGACTAAATTGTATGTTTCAGTATCAAATTTCAAGACCAAAGAGCTTCTCAGAAGTGTCTGGCAAACTTTTCTGACCCAAACACTTAAACCAAGGATCCCCTGGCTTAGTTTGAGAAATTTTGCTGACAAAGTATTTTTAAGAACACCTTTGACTTCCACCATCTCTGATATGTGAGCAGGAACTTGATGTTCAGTAACTGTGTTTAGTGACTGTTACTGAGGCATTCCTAGATATTTTCACAGCAGAATATTTTCTCCTCAACCTCAGGGTTTTACCTACCTCTTTCTCCTTTGAATACATTCTTTTTTATATCTTAAGTGACAAAACTGTGCTCTGTATTTCCCTTTAAAAAAGTCCCCATCTCAAACAATTCACAAACTGCATAGTATGCCACACATCAGGATGAAATTGGTAGTAGCAAAAGCCTTTCCACAAACTAAAAAGCAGTGTCTTAGAAGGGGTCACCACTGCACCAAAGAATAGCCTGAACTTGATCAGCTGTCTTGGTTACTTAGTCAAGAAATCTTCCATCCATATAGAATAACAGAGCATAGTTCAAGAGGCATGAGAGGAATTTAATGTCTTTCCTTCTCACTGAGGATTCTAGCCTAAAGAAGACAGTCTTCAGGACTGTCAGGAGAGGCAAGTCAGAAGAGGGGAACAGCAATTACAAATCTCACTGAGGAACTCTCTCTTGGTTATCACTGATGCTTTATAACCAAAAGCTGGCAGTTTCAACAAGCACAAACCAGGCTGCTATTCCTTCAATTAAAGAAAGATCTTTCAGGGCATCTTCCAGGGGAGATGAAGGTCCCTCTTAGAAGCAGACCAAAGGGAAAAAAACAACCCTTTATAAAGAAACTTAAAAGGGAGGGAAGAAAATATGCACCCTTATTGCATTTATACTATGAGGCTATTCTGGACAAGATTGAGAGCTATCAATCATGAGAACAGAGACTGCAGCATGAAACATGGCAAAACAGGCAGAACAGATTCTGAAAACACCACACAACACGGCAACAAGCCTTGAGGCAGGGCCAAGATCAGGTTGCTTATCTCTAATTGCCTGGCAAACTCCAAGCAATAACCTAATGCTTTTTATAAATCTGTAATTTAAACAACATTTTATTGTCCCTGATGTTCAATGACATGAACATAGTGCAAAAAACCACTACTTTTCAATATTTCAACACATTCCCCAAAGAAATGAAAGTTCCTGGTCATTGGTCCATAAATATAAAATATAGGGGGTTGTGAGCCATGCAGCATTAGCAAAGTTTTTTGGTGCTACCACGTGCAAAACACCCTGCATCCACTCTGGGGAGAAGTTGGCTAATTTCATTGAGTGTGCAGATGCACCAATTGTCCTAAATCAACTGTGACATGACATGAACAGTATCAATAAGCAGGTATTATACACAGGAGCTCCAGCACTTTGGAGATTTGCATGGTAATATCTGAGTTTGTTCACCAGCTTTGAGAATGCTGTTTTAGTTTTAAGTGCTGCATTTCCACTTGCATGGAAGAGATGAAAATGGACAGAATGCCTAACCAGTCGGGAGCACTCAATAAACTGGTATGCATAAAACCTATCCTGTATGAACTCAAATGCCTCCCTCAGGACAGTATCTCCATGAAATGGATATTCAGTGTGAAATTATTTCCTGCACTTAGATGAGACATCTCTTCCAGAGCTGATTTTATAGTTTACCTTAGGCAATCATTGTGCTCAGCGCAGAAGTAGTTCAAGAGTCAGAGTTCTGTATCTCCTTCCTCCAACTGTGTGTCCTAACAGTGGGATGCAGAGCTCTGAACTCCTTGCCTACTTTCCTTTGGCCTCTAAAAGCTTGCTTTTCTGACCACAGAGTGACTCAGGACAGCGCTTTTCCTGGAAAAGCCAAGAGCATGGCAGTAAGTGCACTCTCCTGGGATGGGATAACAGTAGGTTTCCAATTTCCTACTGCTGAGAAGGACCTAAACCCCAGATCTCCCACTTTGTGGACAAACAATTTAGATTACTAGGTAATTACTCATGAGAAGCCCTTCTTCTGTCATCAGCTAAGACAATTCAGGAGAGCTCACAAAATGGTGCAGAAACCTGCAGAAGATCAGCCTGTGGTGATGTGGGTTGCTTTCTGCATTCCAGATGGCCTTAGGCAGAAGGACAAGCACACAAGCAACTGGCTTAACAAGGAAGGGCTTACTAGAAAGCATGTCCAGTAGCACAGTTAAAGGTGTCTGGAAGAGAGTGGGCCCAAAACCCGAGATGCTTATGCCACTATAAGCATCTAATTAAGTCACTTGGATTTCCCTGAATTCTCTCTTGAACTTAGGCTCCTAAATTATAGAGCAGTCACGCAAGAGGCACCTAAATGGCTTGCTGAATGCTCACTATACCAACAAGTCAATTGGGACTCATTTATTAAGGCAGAACCCAGAAAGATCATGCATATAACCTCACTCGGTGGCTCAGCAGTAATAGTGGCTAGAAAAAAGCTGGAGACTAAGGAAAAGCCCTCTAAAGAACTCATTAATTCAGAGCTACAGGAAGAGCTCTGTTCCCCTCTATTCATGCCTATATATTATCCTGTAATCACAAATTTTCACTGAGAAGACCATTTCCTAGAAGCCCAGAGAGAAGCAACTGCACAAACTTGAGATGCAAGTGTTACGTACCTTAGCCATGAGTGTTGTTCCAAAGCCACCTTGGTAATTGTTAGCTGAGGGTACTCCTTCCATCACTCCAGGAACAGGGTTGTATGTATCGCTTGACCAACAGCGACCTGAGCTCATATTTAGGATTTTGGCCAGCAGCTTTGGGTCAAGGCCTAATCTGTCAAAGGTCAAGGAAGAGAAGTGTTAATGTCAAAATGCACAAGACATGGGTGACTTGTTTTATATCTTAGGACCCTACCATCATTCCTCTCCCTTTATTATAAGTCATGAAAAATGACAGAGTATTGATATTGGGGGCAGGGATGCTGTATCTTAAATTAAAGAGCATCAATCCACCATTTAAGCACGAGGTTTTCAAAGCTTTTTTCCTTTTGCACTAAGCAAATTCTCTTCACCGAGCAATTTTGAAAGCACAAGCAAATTAAAGGTCCTCTGAGAGTAATAGTTACCTTGTATTTCAATTACTTAAAGGCATTCTCTGTTCTGCTACCTACTAGGTCACATACTTGTTCTTCATATCAAAATATTCTCTCAACAAAGCAAAAAATTCACAAGCAAGTGTGGCAAAATGAAAACTGTTGTGCAATCCATTTATATGTGAACACTAGTGCATTTCTGATGTAAACTAGATGACACAATTGATTCTGCCCTAATAATGTAAATTAAAACGCTGCATAAAAATGAATAAAATGCTTTTTTGTCTCAAAAAACCATTACTGTCGTATACATCTGTGCATTTTTGTCTCTGCTATTATTAAATCTTCATTATATGCTCCTGCTTATGAGGCAAGTCTGCATTTCACTGTGACATATGTTATCTATTCGCAAACATATATTATAGTTCTGGGTCAGCTGCTGATAAGGTTACTGATCCCGATAAAACAAAGCTTGTCCAAGTAGAAACGTCATTTGTTCTACCATGGAGATGATTGCATAAACTGCTGCTCAATGCAGACCCTGAAATTTCTTCAATATTACAAGAAATTAACCCTCTTATGAATTCACATTTATGTTGATAGTAAGTTGCAAGTGTAATTTTACATCAATTGCATTAATACCAAGGACAAGCAGCAGCAGTTTATCTGGCACTGCACAAATGTTCAGCTACACACAGGACAAAAGAGAAAGCAAGGGAAATAGCTCCAGTAACAATTCAAGATGAGAAAAGGACATTTTAAAAGGGATATATCACAACCTTCTACAAATTTATTTCAATAGATTTTAACATTTTTTATATTACTTCTCACATCATAGACTTTTGCAGATCCCCATAGCCTAACAGTGCCTCCAGGCACTGTAGCACTCAAGGTTTTAATTTGTAGATGAAAAAAGCTCATTACCAATGGAACAGTTGCTAAAATGCATGTCCATCTATTCCAGCAGGCATTCTGGATTTGAAAAGCTACGTTTAAGACAGCTGGCCCTCCAACAAGGCTCCTACTCCTATAGTGGCACTGTGTCCTGCAAGTCTGCCTTCCTAATGCAAAGCAAGATAATTTTCTGTATTTCAGGTAGTTTTTTAGCAGTACTGCTGTGCACTCTTATTTACTATTTGCTGCAGCAGCCCCTAGAACTCAGTGGAAAATCTCCACTGGCCTAAATGGGACCAAGCTTTATGTTCCTCCCCATTTTTTCACAATCCGCTGATTCAACTGAATGCTTATAATGATCATTTAGTTAAAAATATAAACTGTATTTTCCAGCATTAGTATGTTTTCATAGTATTTGAATTGTATTTGTATTGTGCATAGTGCATCAAAGTCCTCACCATAAAGGTCTTCATCAAGAGTCACTCTGAATAATGGCTTTAATTGTAGTAATCAAAAAAACCCCACACTGGGAGCATTCAAAGCCTAAGCTTTCATATACACAGAGGTTGTTTTTTTTCCCCCCAAACAAATCTTTTGAATTGTCTGTTTCCTTATCATTGTTACATCCAGATCAGTATTTTTACCAGTGTAGTGCCTGCTTGTGCCATATCCATGCTTGTGCAGCATGGAGAGGCCTACAATTACAGCTGTGAGTATACAGCAAGACAGAGAGCTTATTATTTCAAAACACATATAACTCTCCCAAAGAATGCTCTTTTTACAGTGTTCCAACTACCTCTCTGTGAAAGTACACTTCAAAAGATCTGCATGTATTACACAGATATGTAAAATACTGTCTTGCACTAGATGCGACATATTTTTGCTCCTGGAAAAGAAAAAGGAAGATAGTGTCAGTTTGTAACCCTGCTTCTTCAAAATTCATTGCTCTTAAACACCATGCATCTTCTCTTCAGGAGACCTCAACCTATTTTTTTTCTCCTTTGCAGCAAGTGTATCATTAATAAGAGCAAGTTAGAAATGCTTTGCATTTCATCTTTCTGAAGATTCATCCACTGGTGCATATATAACTGACAGTTAAAATTAGACATATATTAAAATCAGTTACTGAAGAAGTCCTCTGTCTTCCACTGTGCCCAAAGCTTGTAATGGTCTGAAACCAGCCAGAATATACAGTAATTGTCATTCAGCAAGAGTCTATCCTAGAAAGTCATGCTTCAGTGGAGAAGACTGAGTTTCCATTTGAAATCAACAAATTAATCCAAGACAGGTATCTGAAAGGGCAAGTTTAATAGGAAGCAGCTACTGGGCTCTCAACCATGATAAAATGTTATTGCTGTTTCCCTGTAAATTGGCTGGGAACATACGATACTCTCTGCATAAGAGCTCCATTGCTGTTCAGGAGATATACTGCTCAAGCTATCAAAATGATGACAGTCTGCCAGTCCCCATAACAACTTCCCATTGGATGTGGCAAGAGCTTGTGCATGGCGTGTGAATTTACAATTACCAAAATGTTCTTCTCCCTTATAAGCAGAAAAGAAGCCCATGTATTAACTGTACTTATAATAGAACAAAAACAATTGCTCCCTCAAATCAATGCTTCTTCAATAACACTCCTAATGAAGTGAACAGCACAAACTAAGCAAGAGATGCACATACTAAAAAAAAAAAAAAAAAAAAAAAAAAGGTTAAANAAGGTTAAAATAGGATCCCTTCATGCCACTGCTCAAAATTCAAATTTTGCTGAGTACTAATAAAGCCTCAGCCTGAATTTTTCATACACTCCTCCAAAAGCTCAGTCTGGAACAGATACAGAAATTGAAATTGTGTCTCACAGGAAAGATACATCCTGCTCTCATTTTAAGGTGTAACAACTGAAGTAGCTGACTTTCCCATCTCAAGGTGCTTTGGGTAAACACTGTATAAAGGTGCAAATATTCAAGCAGAACCTTACAACCCTTTTACCACAGTTAAAAATTACTTTGCCTTTGGTGTTTTAAACTAGGTAAGTGTTTTCCAGCATCATTACTAACCTTCATGAGACTTAACTGTAAGTCCCACACCAAAGACAGCAGAACCACACCTTGGAGTTCTTTTTCAAGGTACTCTTTCTGAATTTTGCAGTGGGGATGTGTCCAGGGCTAATTATTTCTCAGCTTGTTGCACATGCTCCTCTCTACTCTGTCAACTCTCATAACTCTCATTTCTGCTCCTGTCTTACGTCCGTAGCTCAGGGGTGCTCACAGAAACCAGATCTAGAGACTGAGACTGTGTTTAAACTCAGCACGAGAAGAAAAAGTTCTTTTACCATCTTTTCACTTTATTTACCTAAAAAAACAAGTGGACACAAATCCATAGAGTAAAATTGCGTAGGAAGGAGCTGTATTTGCAGCTTTTGGTATTATAAATTGGGATGGCACTCCAGTCCCTCCTCAGATAGATGATTTTCTCTGCTATTGGAAGTACAAATTGATTTTGCAGCGAGGTTATTGCCATAGGGCCCTTACTGATCTCCTGGTCTCTTATATCCCAACTACATTAAGTAACCTTGTCCTGTCTTGTGTCACCACAAAAGCCCTTCCTTGAGTCTTTGCAGGCAGTTTCTGATGGGACCGCAAACTGTCTGTCAGGCAACAACTTCCATCTGACCTAAACACAAACCAGGTATCAGCAATATTTCATTTCTCAGCTTTATTTTGCTAGTATTAGAAATTGTTTCACTGGAGCACAGGGCTCAGTAGACGAGTTACTGGCACTGAGATGATCAGCAAAATGAAAAAGTATTTTCTGACTGTGGACAGTATCACTTCATGTTTGTACTTCTTATTTGTGCAGTTTACATGTACTCTGTGTGTCAGTTTGACACAGTAAGTCAGTATTTTGCAATATGCATGCTACTCATAAAGCTGTACAGCAAAACGTGCTCAATATTTTTCTTCTGACAAGTTGCACCAACATACTAGAAAGAAAAGAAAATATAAATGGCTATGTGAATTAATTTCCGCAATGTCTGCCACACCTTTTAACTTTTACTAGTAACATTCATAAATCGTCAGGAAAGTAACGGAAAAACTGAACATAACATGCATTTCATTGGTCAGAACTAAGGATGGGAATATTTTTAAAAAGTATTTATGCAATTTAATCCAAATAACCTCCAGTGAAAATGATCATCCCCATTAGTAAATACGGTCTGTTTCATTAATAAATGAAGATGAGGTTCAAGTAAAGCAAATGAAATATAAACGCAAAATTACATAGCAATGTGGCCTATTTTTCTGGGAGTTTATTGTGGAATTTTTGTTCATTAATGTCAGGTTTCCTTCCTTCTCACCACGTTCTATTTGTAACTTGTGTTGAAGTTTGGAAAAATTCTACAATTTCAAATATAAAATAAATAAAACTAAAAATCTGAAATTAGTAAAACAGTCACTCTGCTTCAGAAAATGGAAATTTACATGGCATGGTATATGAAAACATTAGAGAAGTGTCTTATTAATAGAATTAATATCACACTGTTTAGAAGACTTAAGTTTGGCACACACATTGGTTTATGGAAGGTGTTGTAATATGATTTTGTAGCTACATCTAGTTCAGACAGCAGTATTTTGAATAATTACTTATTCACAGTCCCTAGTTCTCAATTTAAATGATGTAGCAGATATACACAATGCGTGACATAAAGACATTTTATATTATATCTGAAAGTTAAGAACACATCTAAGTTCCACAATTCCTATTCTAAATTTTTAGATTTTCAGTATCCTTTACCTCCATTATTAAGTCAAAGTCAGACTTTCCTCACCAGATAAGCATCAATCTAATACACCAAGTTCAGTTTCCTACTCTCTTCAGGGCAGGCAGCTGCACTCAACCTTTGAGCTTTAGACTAGAAAAAAATTCCTGACTTTATTAATATAGCAAAACTTCTAATAATCAGAATGACAACTGTAACCTTCTAACTCAGAAATTTCCACACTCCAAGTGGAAAGTTCTTTTTCTAGTTATAAGCAGAAGTCATCTTCTCAAAATTTAAATCACATGAAATTAAAATCAATGCAAGGATTCTAAGTCACTTCATAAGGCTTTAAATAACCACTTCTGTCTTAAACTTCATGCAGTTTTTGACTAAATGAGATTCTGCTTTCTATACTTTGGTTTAAAATCAGCACATTTCTTCTATGATAAATATAGTTCCTTCTTGATAACCTTAATTGTAGTGAGGCTTATATATTGTTACTTTCACACTGGATTTTTGCTCACAAGTGCTGAATACAGATTCAGCCAAAGTTTAAAATGGAAAGGAAAAAATTCTAAACACTTTCAAGCTACAGTGACTGCAGACATCAACTTGCTCTTCACAGGGCTTACATGCCCAGAATACCCCTCTTCTAAACCTCTTGATTTTATTTTAGTCATTTCTACAAATGTAGATGAAACTATAACAAAAAATTAGTTGCATATGCTTTATTAAGTGGATCATGACTTTAAGCAGAACCCAATGCAAGCTTTCTAGATAACACTGGATTACAAAAGTTGTAAACAATGCTACTGGTTTTATTATGGCTTGATGCAGACATGCTTCAGTATATTACAGACTCTCAATTTTAAAATGTAAATGGTACAGGATATTGATAAACCAATTAGCACTGATGCAAAGCAAATTCCTCTTTTATCTCAATTACAACATGACAACTTAATAGGTCAAGACAGTCTAACATCTGAGACAAGGGCAATTCAATAAAACAACTGCATCTTGATATGGTAATTAAGAGGAAATGTGAATCCATTACACTGTCTTGCGTATGTGCACATATGCAGGTGTTCTTTTTTATTTATTTAAGCATTTGATGCCCTCTTGCTGTTTTTATAGTGTATCAAATCCACATGAAAATAGTTGAGACCAGTTGAATAGTACTTAGAGTATCTGTAGTTTTAGCAGACAAATTTTAAGGATGCAACTGTGCAGATAAATAATTCATGAAAGGCCCCTAAAAGACATACAATTGCAAGATAATCTCTTCAAACATGGGACTTCTCTGTCTATAAATTTGGAAATTATTTTGATCTGGAATTAAACGTACAAGTACCTTGATGTTGAACTGGTACTTGCATGCACTCTATTGGAAAATAAAATGACAAAGACAACAGCAAAATAAATACATCACAATTGGAAAATAAAAGTAATTTTGCTTAAATATGATGCCACTTAAAAGTTAGATGTACCACATTCTAGAAAAGAAATGTAGTCTCAGCATCAGCAAGAGTGTAGCGGAGCATACTGCAGCTTTTTGACAAACTAGGAGTTTTGGCACTTAGGACAAAGCGCTCTCATAAAGTCAAAGAAACGTAGATTTTCTGTTTTATGCTTTCATCTTAACTTGATATACACACTGTAGTAGAAATTTCACTTTACAATATATCTTGGAACAATTTAAGAAATAAACAAAGCCAATGAGCGCCATAAGGGAGTACAATATTCTGAATGAACTGTACATTAGCTTAGAATACAAACAAAAACTTACGTCTATATTAGCTCTGGATGTTTCTAATGAAAGACAAACATTATTGTATGCTGCACTACAGCAGAGCAAATAAACTCTTAACTTCAGATGTAGAATGTAACAACCCCTGCAGCCAATACAAGAGAATATTCTCATGCTGAAAACACTTCCTTTAGTTAAATAATCCCTTTAGCCTGTTCATGGATTTGTAAGACAACTTCTGGTAAAAAGTTTACCTATTTATTTTAATCATCATCTCAGCAAAAGTCAATCATAATAAATAAAAATTGTAAACATGGAAAAAATGTTTTCGTGGTGTTCAATCTATCACAAAAATCAAACCAACCTGATTCCAAGATTCATAGCCTCAGCAGTTCCAATCATACTGATGGCCAAGAGCATGTTGTTGCAGATCTTTGCAGCCTGAAAACACGTGAAACAATCAATTAGTTTATGCATTTTCATAGAACTGACATACAGGAATCAACCAGGCCCAGGAAAATATGATCAAGTATGTTCTGGCAGCTTTCTTCTAGAGTAAACACAGATCTGTGATAGCACAAAGTTAATGAAAGTTGCTCTATGGCTCCTTCACAGATTAAAAAAAATACCTTTTTTTCTTAGTACTGCTCAGTTAGTATACATACCATGTAGGGGCTCTTTGTTTCTCAGAACATCCAGCAAATCTAAATTTAGATGAAACAAAATTAAAATGTCTCTCCCCTAGGAAGTATAATCTCAACAAACCAGTGTGGAGAAAAACCAGTCAGATTTTGGTGCTAAGTTACACAACATACGGCACAAAAGTGCCATGACGTTATTTACAAATACAAGGTTAGAGACAAGCAAACAAGCATGAAGATATATTATCATGCATTTAGTTCTAGAGTAAAAGAGTAGACATCAATAAATAAAAAGCCAGAAAATGGAAAGACTAAGATAGCTATTAGCCCTTCAGAAAGCATTACCTGTCCGGTTCCAACCTCTCCACAGTATACCACATTAGAACCCATGCATGTCAGCAACTCTTTGGCAGCATTAAATTCTTGTTCCACTCCACCAACCATGAAAGTAAGGTTTCCAGCTAGAGCAGCTCCAACACCTGAATCAAGATAACATTGGATTTAATAACACTATTAAAAATCCTCAAAAAGTTAGGCAGTTTCTCTTACCAGTAAGGGACTGATGATGCAAAATTAATACTTCACTTACGATGAACCTCTCAAATTCTATGTAAAAGTAACCCTACACTCCCAGTACTCAAAGGATCAGCAATCTAAATTCTCAAATATCTGATGGAGATAAAACCACCTTATCTTCCAGGCACACTAGCAGAAAAGTCATAAGGCTTGCATAAAACTGGCAGTCACTTCTTATAGTTTATACAAAGAAACAATGAACTTTTCCTGCAACTTTGCACTCCACAAAATTCACTGTATCTGAATTACTAAATAAAATTTGTCTTTTGCCAAACTACTCTTCACATACAAACATTAACAAACAACTGCTCAAAGATAACTCTGCTTTTATCAGCCTTTCCAAACCTAGGCTAATTTTTATCAATGCTTCCTGATTTTCACATGATTGAACAGCTAAAAGACAAAGGCATATAAAACCAAGTCTTCTGAATTTTTGCAGTTTATGATGTTCTTAATCTGAAGCAAAATTTTCGTTAATCTGAGAAACTTTAAATTAGTTCCCCACACATTAACTTAATGCATATAAAATGATGCAATTACTATGTAAAGACAATGTAAAAATTATTCATACACACACACACAAACACACTAGTCCCAGTTTTATTCCTGTAGTCTGTCCTGTCTTTAGCACAGTTCAGTAAACGCACACCATAGCTCTTTGAATACACAGTTCCTAAGCACAACACCAGCACTTTTTTCATGTGATATTCATTACCTCCACTCCATGAAATATTCTATTCCTTAAAAAAAGCCTAATTCTAATATGAATTACTCTTACATCCCTAACTTCCTCATCCCCAGTATTTAATGGGTATAACTGCTAGGAAAATTTGTCCTAAACTGATGAACAAATCAGCTTCCTTACTAATTTTCACTCTGGCAAGAAGCATAGCCACAACAAATTTTCTGTGCTATGCATCAAACATTGGCCGGTCAGGGTGTACAGCTGCAGATAACAACTGACTTTCAAATTAAACATGCTCAATTAGGTACAGTGCTCCAAAGTGCTGTACTGCAGCTAAGCAAGTGGTCAGTCTTGGCCTTCGTTTACAACATCACAGACACTTCCACTGCAGCTTTTCACACTGAAGAATTTGTTAATTTTTTTTTTGCCTTTCAACAAAAATTTCAATTGATGCTCTCTCTGTGTGCAGCTGCTCTGTGTGGCTGTGTCCACAAATGCCCCTTTCTGTATCTCCCAAGTGTTTATTTTTCTCATACTAACTTTCAACATATATCATCTTTTTAAGTCACTGAAGAAGTTCAGACAAATTTGACAGATCAAAGTCTCAAAAAGAGTAAAAAAGAGTAAATACCTATCAGTTATGTAATACCAGTCAACAGTAAAGACCTCCTCAGCCTATATTAAAACCTAGAATCACAGGATTTCTGGGGCTGGAAGTGACCTCTCAAGATCTTTCAATTCCCCTGCTCAAGGAGGGCTGGCTGAGGCATGTTGCCCAGCACTGTGTCCAGTCAGCTTTCGAGTAGCTCCAAGGATGGAGACTCCAAAGCCTCTCTAGGCAACTTCTTTCACTGTTTGCCTATCCTCACAGTACAAAAAGTGTATTCCTGTGCTTCAGATGGAATTTCATGAGTTTTGATTTGTGCCTCCTGTGCTGTCACCGGGCACTACTGAAAAGAGTGTAGCTCCCTTACTTAATTCTCTCCCATCAGGTCTTCATACACGTTGATAACGTGCCCGCGCCTCCCCTTCACGCTAAACAGTCTCAGCTCTCTCAGTCTCTCCTCATATGAGAGATGCTCCAGACCCTTTGACATCTTCATGGTCCTTAGCTGGACTCACCCCAGTAAACCTGTGTCTTTTCTGTGCTGTTAAGTCCGGAATTGGAGAATCCAGAAGAACTCAGACCCATAGCTTTAATAAAGCAATTGGTCTGTATGCAGAACACTGCTGAGGTACTGAAATATATACTGCGGTGAAGATCTTCCTGTCCAGGTTGAGAGACACCCAATTTTCAGCCAATCCTTGATCTCAGTTGAAGAACTCCTCTCCAGGCAACTCACAGGAACTGGGCTAAGAGCAAAGCCCAAACTAGCTAGCACAAACAGGTCATTGTTGTCTATTTGGCTACCAGCTCACTATGTACATGACCGCAAAGATTGCTACATTAATAAACACAATGATTTTCATTCCATTCCTCTAGCTATTTTTATTCAAACCACATAATGGCCTTTACCACTAATCCTGTGATCTGACCTGCAGCAAATTAAGTAGACAATTTAAGTCAAAGCTTACAAACAAAATCCAGTACTATCCATCATAGGTCAATAGCCTTGTATCTAGATTACAGACTGCTAAATAGCTTCAGAGATTCATTTATTAGAGCAAAATTAATGCTGACAATAGTTTTCAGCTGGTTAATCTTCTGACAGCTGCACTCTCTCACTTGTTCAAACACATCTCAAGAAGCAAAAATAAATTAGTTAAGTAGAAAAAAAGAGAGCAATTTGTTGTATAATGCAGAAGGCTTGGAAAATTCTTGTTTTAAAAACAAAAACCTATTTACTTCATGGTAGATTTTATCATCCAGGGTCCTTGCCAACTATCTGCTATTTTATCAGAATCAAATGAGCAACGCAGCAAATTTTTAAGACTGGCAATTTAAAAAAAATTGCATGGAGTCTGGGAGTACAAGAACTGTAACTTCAGCTAAAAATAGAAATGAAAAAAAATCATTATACAAGGATGCACAGCCTTCTTTCACAACCACAGCTACCATACCAACAATACAAGCCAGTTAAATGGTATCAGTTTTTAACACTAAAGAGAGCAATGGAGATGCAGAGCAGCTAATGCAATTTAAATATGCTAACTATTGTTTTTCATATTTTGATTTTTTAAAAGAAGTCTTACCACCTAAGATAATGTTTTATGTACTGCTGCTGTGAGGGTTGAAAGTAGTTTAAAATCTATCTGTTCTTTCTAAAATACTAAAAGTCTCTTCACATCCTTGAGGAAGAGTTTTCAGAGAAACTGTACCTATAATCAGCATGTGTTAAGATTTCCTCCTCTGCTGCAAAGCAAGACTGCTGGAGCCCATGGCTGCAGTCCTGGTTTCTCCAGGATGATAACCCACACCTATGTGCAGAATCCTGCAAGGTCGTCACACCAGCAGATCCCACAGAGCAGATCAACTCCAAGTCTGTTGGCCACAACAGCACCAGAGTTTGTCCTGGAGATATAAACTGACAGGGCCAGGATGGCAGAAGAATATAAGAGATCTAGCTAGCTGAGGGGATATGCAAGAAAATAACTGGGAAAAAATATGGTGAGAAGTTACAGAGTAGCACTACAGTATGGAATATCTGCTTGGAGATGGGTTTCCCACTTGCGTACTAGCAGGTTTTGGATGAAGACCTGCAAAACTACGTTTTTTTTATCAAAAGAGGTACATAAAGAACTGCACTTCAAAGCATCCTGTCACATCTGGCTGTGCTATACTTGTGGGACAAGTTCAATATAGGTGCTTCTCATTCGATTGCCGATGGATTGCTCAGTGAACTTGCTACAGAGCAGTTCTTAAGTTCAACATTTTAGACAAAAATAGGAATGGAGACTTAGGAGCCCTCACATGACAACAGCAACTGGTGGCAGCTACAATGGAAGAGCCCGAAGACGAACTCAAGTTTTAGCATCCAGACCAAGCAGCCTCGTTTGACAGACACACTGCCCTTCCATATTCACTTTCCTGTGCTTATTTAAACAGTATTTCATGTTGCTGCAAAACGTTCTGACATTTGCCACTGATGTTTTCAGTTCCAAAAAAAGTCCAGAGAGGTCTTAGCTCTGTAGCTACATCATTAAAAATGCTTAGTTTCTATCAGTTTGCTTATTATTAAGAACACAATTTGCTAGAAAAGAGATGTTAATGTGAAGGTGTTATATGAAAGTATCTGCTTTTGGTTTCAGCTTTATTACATTTCTGTAAGAACAGAGGGCAGATAAGTTAAGAAGAAATGATATTGTAAGGCTACGCATTACAGCATCATCATAGTGGCAATGCTGAAAACAGCAACACTACTGGAAAGACAATGCACCCAAGCATATCCCTGTGCCAAAATACTTAAACCACTGTTGTGCTGCACCTGCAGATTAAAAAATTCATTGCTGACCAAGTTGAGACCAAAATTATACTAACAGAGTTGTTTCAGAGTCTCCGAAGGACAAGGAGGAGATGAAGGCCGTAATATCAAGAAGCTTCAGCAAAAAATAATCTATGCTGTTATTTTTCCACTCAACATTTAGTTCCAATTTTAATAACTAATTTTGTGATCTAAATTAGATTAAAAAAACCAAAACAAACAAAGAAGAACATTGCTAGAGTTTTAATCCTCTATCTTGTTTCACAATGTTGCACCTTCAAGCACAGGAGTTGAGGTTTTGCCTCTTCTACTTTGGAAAGTGCAAGGCAACACTAGTCTTTTATTCTGATTTTTTTTTAATGCAGTTTAAGTGACTGTAGCTGCCTCAAACAAGCAGCTTCTTGTCATGTTTGCTCTCTTTCTGATAGGCTGAGCTTGTGAGGCTGCATCTGTGTACCTTGTGTGAGTGGGTAATTTTAAGGACTAAGCAGTTTTTTTTAACTATCTGCCAGCTCACACCAAATACTTTGCCTTTGTAACTCACGAAGAGTAACCAAGATACACAAGGAAAGATTAACTGAAAACGTTGCTATTGTTTTGCTACATATATAAATCTAAAACCAATTAAAAGGCATGTACAGGCAAAATCTGCTATAAATCCCTACTGGAAATAAAAGAATATTTAAAAGCATACTATATATTTAAAATAATCATGAAGAGACTAGTTATAGGGTGTCAATTTTTTCTACTTGCTTCTTAGATAATGTCTGCCATCATCAATCTATTTCCAGGAAACAAGTAAATGGAACAGACTCAGGAAAAAACCCCACAGCACACCACCACTCCAAGGGCTTGTGTTTCTCCCTATTATAAAAATCAGCATCGAAGCTAGACCTATGAAGCTATTCTGCTGCCGTATAACTAAAACACAGTAAATCACTGAATTTGCTCAAAAGAACTTAAATGTTTTAACCAGTCTGCCATCAGCAGAGATAAAGAAGAGGGCCGATGGGACCGGGCTGCAATGTGAGCCGTCTTTAAAATGCAATTGTTCTAATCATTTTCTACAGATGCAGTCTCACAAGGGGCTGCTGTCACAGGGACCATTTACGACTTGTTATGGTGTCTCTATTGTTTACCAGCGACATTCGCTAAAAAGGCGACAGCTGGGACAGAAAGCTGCTCCTCAACGAACAATATAATCCCGTGAAAGTAATCAACAAATTTAAGGGTGTTAATTAACTTTACACTTTATCATGTTCAATTAGTTGTCCTTTCTCGAAAAGATTGCCGTGCACAATCGGTTTAGAGCGTGCCATGTTTGATTTGTAAGTGATCACTGTTTCTGTTTCGAAGTCCATGTCAGATGTTCTCTTGGGTTTTGGTGACACAGATGAATGGCTCTGCACATGTTAGGGGGTGATCTGGTTTAACATAAACCAGCATAACATAACCCCTTGTTAACGTATTGCTGGCCTTTCCAAGCAGGCACAGAAACGCCCGTGCCCGCGGACGCGCACAAAACGTGACAAAACCCCGCGGTAGCACAACAGTCAACGAGCCCAAGTTTCGTTTTTGCTGAAATGCAAAGACACAAATAAATGGGCAATTTTTCATCATTATATCTCAAAGCAAGACTTGTCTTTTAGGGGCACGCTTGGGATCATTTCTTCCCAGCAAGATCCCTAGTTCTGCCGCATTATGCACTAATGCACAAGTGCCTCTGTACATTTCACATAATGCACGCCGCCTTTTCTAATGGCAGCTGAGCAAAACGCTGGGTAGATGCACTAACTTCTTCTGTATATCAAAATCTGTGGTTTGTACTGCATTTATAATGCCAGGGGTTCTAGAAGAATGTTGAATTAATTTATTATTAAAATTTGCCGATTTCCCTTTAAGGTACCATTCCTACTTGCTAATGGGACAAGGCAAAGCTCATGATGAAGTGACAATGTACTTGGAAGTGCCCCTTAATGAAAGTCATTGCTGTTTCTCTCTTCTGACAAATAGAGCTTTGCATCATTGTACCTCATAAGCTAGTGATTTTTGAGCAAAAATGAAAATGCAGGTTCAGGTCAGTGATTTCAAGATTTATACAACAAGACTCAAATATTAATCCAGACAAAAGCACGCTTAAGGAAGTAGAAACATCTCTTTTACGGCATAATCGAATTATACAATTTGTGAGATTATGGCTGTACAGAGAAAAAAACCTAGTGGCTTTTTATCCTGCAGCAACAGGGAAATTAAATACACATGATCATCACTATTTAAGCAGTTACATTGTACATAAAAACAAACTGCAAAAAAACCACCCACAAAACAAAACAAAATAAAAATGCAAAGAAAGCCCAATGGAAAAGTTGTTAACTCTGAAAGCTAATAATGGACTAGGTTAAATATTTAAGAGGAAATTATAGACTATATCAGAAATAGCTGAAATCACAAAACAAAGCAGTATAAAACATTAGTTTTCTGCTAGGAAGAAGATCTGCAGGGAAAAGGGAAGCGGTCGATAGATCCTTAAATTGGACGCAATAGCTGTTCTTCTATCCCACGTTGGCAGCTGCTACATTTGCAGACCTAGTTCATTATTTACCCATAATGACCATCAAGCTCCAGTCAAAGTCAGATCACAACAACTGTCAGCAGCTCTTTTAATTAGCCTTGTTTGAATTCAGATAAATATCACAATGGCCCAGTTTCTGCTGAAAAAGCAACAAGAAGATTGCAAGGATAAGCTGCTGAAGTCCAGAGAGCCAAAGTTAGGGGTTTTTTTGAATTAAGGAAAGGATGGTGATGTGCACATTATTATTTTTCCCTCACGTGATATCCATATTACTACTTACAATTCCTGTTTATAAGCAAATTTGTGCATCTCAAATGTCAACTCAAAACACTACTCTACCATCTAAAAGGTAAACTTGAAGAGATGGTTTACAGGTATTAATAAAATTTCTAGCCTCTGTGAAATCATACGTTTTGAAAAACTGGATCAGAATTAAGAAATGCACATATTAACAGGATTATCCTCTCTCCTAATTTATCTCCTTCTGTTTGTTTATCCTCAGGGAACATAATCTTCTGTTGCAACAAGCCACTCTCATTCTCCCTGTGTCAGCAGCAGAATAATAATTCCCTCCTCCTCCTCCTCCATCCCCTCTCCCACAAGCACTGGCAGGAATGAAGACGAGTGGATCAGACTGTGTGCATCAGCATTAATGCTCCATGCAGCTATTTGCCTAGCAGTAGTAGACACTGAAAGAAAGATGCAAGAGAGGTGAGCAATATGCTACCTGTTCTGGGCAGCCCAGCATGAGAGGGTGTAATTAAACAGATTTTGCCTCCCGGAATTATATGAAGGTAGAAGATGCAGGCAGAGACTGTTCTAAGAGCCTTTCTTTAGCATTTCACTAGCTGTCACAGTTGGGTCCCAGTTTTGCTAGGTGTTGTCCAAAAACAAAGCCAGTTCCAAACTTTCCAGTTTCACATGCCAATCTGAGAAGTGCTGCTGCATATGCAAAGATCCTTGGAGGCCTCAAGGAAAACATATTTAGGGATTTACATGAATCGTAAGGATACATGCATATAAACAATAGATACATACATCTGTTACAGTAGAAGAGGATATCCCTTTTGGGAACAGAAAAAATTATGTAAACATAATCAGAAATGGAAGGTAGAAAGTAGTGGAGGAGGAAGAATAAACAACTGATTAAACAAAATAGGCAAAATGGTCATGAGAAGCTTTATATTTTCAAAAGAAGGCCTGAGCAGATTTGTATAGGGATTCGTACTTGAACTTGGCCATGGATGGTGGAATGAAGATCTTTAATTTGATTTAGATGTATTAAAGGATGATGCCAAAACACAGAAAAGAATATGCCCTTATCAATAAATCATGCAAAAACTGACTAGAAGCTGTTGTTGAGGCTGTTTAATATGAGAGGGGTGCACGAGGAAAATTTTATGAGATGGTATTAAGCAGCAACGCATGCCTCTAAGGGATCAGCCAAAGAAAGTAAGTTGCAAAAGGCAAATGCACACATAAGATGCTTCAACTTTTTCAACAGAAACACAAGCTGAAAGGCCTGATTAAATTGTTTTGTCTGCAACAGTTTTTTTAAAGCACTACATTTAGTTTTAGTCATTGTAATGTCAAAGAGAAATATCAAAGCACTTGAAAAGTTAGCAAGTAAAAGGTTAACAGCAGTACAATAAGAAAGGAAATACAGTATGATTGATTAACTTATTTGCTTATTTTTAATACCCACAATATTGTATTAAAAAACAGCAGTTCATGACAGACATCTTTCCCAGTCTCCACCTTTGATCCATATTCCACCACAAAATCATCAACAACAGAAACACCCTTTCGGTCTTGCTGGAGTACCAGATTTAGCTACTCCTTTACACATCCCTAATATTTAGATATATGGTCTAAATCTCATTGCCAGACCTATAAAGAAATATCAAAACTTAATAGCAACAGCTGCATGTCTCTACAGTTGTGGACAGCAAAACACAGAGCACAGAGCTCAGCACAGTTCAAAACAAGTACTTAATTTTTTATCTGAACATCAGCAAGAAGGCTGGACAGCCAGTGATGAATAGAAGCAATACATTCCACATACACAAGACCCCAGAATTTCAAAGCAGATTTCAGACAGTCCAAATGTAAAGCACATGACACTGAGCTGTCTGATTAACTGTTGCTGGGGTCTGAGCAAGCACAGCATCAAATGTGAAACACTGAATACAAAAGAAACAAAATAGTCCTTCTTCAAAGAAAACAAATCTCATCCAGCACTACTGCTTGAAATTCTGGTCTTTTAGGAGAAGTCAGAAAATTAAGTATGAACATGCATGCAGTTCCTCCACTATGTGGGCCACTGTTAACCCTCCATACAACTAAAACTCAGTAGACACAATTCTTGTCTTGGCTGATGAGGTTTCAAGTCTTAGAAATAAAACTTTATCCCAATCACATAGTGCAAAATCAAGAATAATTTTTGTCTGGTGTTAGAAAGAGGGAAGAGCTGCATTTCCAATATCATCATAATCTCGCTTTCTTGAAAAGCTTCTACTCTATGCAGAAGATCAACAACCAGAAAATAGACTGTTGTGTGACCACAGAAGAAAAATTCAAAGGGATAGACATTTATGATGTTCTCTTTGAAAAAGAGAAGGCAAAATCCCAGAAAAACTATTCTTACAGTTACTTGTTCTAACTCAAGTTCACGGACAATACCAAAATGAACATCAAGTCTCCAGAAGCCTAAGGTTTGTGCGGAATAACCAAAAGCCACAAATACATCCAACAATCCACCTTGTGATCACAGCTTTTTATCTCATCCATTTTGACTGAACAACGTACATGCAAATGCATGACCAACAAAACCAGATGTGTGGCCAGTCTTGCTGAGCTCTTTAAATCACAAGAAGCAGTCAGCCATAAGTCACCACTTATAGCAGATTTTGCTACTTGGACTTGAATGTCACTGGAAAGTATAAAATACTTGTACATTCTACCTTAACTCCACAGCAGAATGCAACTATGTTTACACAGTGCTGTGGAAGATACATAAAAGTGGAAGAAACCCCTCCATTATAACAGCAAAACAAGAACCTTCAAGAAAAAATAAACCAGGGGTATTTAATATTATTGTTTACCTGCTTCTCCAATATTAGTACAACTCTAACAAGGTAGCAATTCCTTTTTACAAAAACAAAATACTTGAAATACTTCAATACTTTATGATTTTATTGTATTACCTTCCTATAGGCCCCTAAACCCAACAAAACATGGCAGTTTTTTTTTTCTGAATAATGAAGGCATTAAGCACATGAACTTGAATGAACTTGTGAACTCTGTCCCTTCAAGTGACATCGGTGGTATGAATTTTAAGAATTTTTCTGACAATCTGAACCATCATCAGAGTGCATTGCTTCAGATATGTCTATGCGTTCTTTAAGCACTTTGGCATTGAATATTGCCTCTGGATACAGACAACAGCCCACAGAGTCTTATCTTTCAGCTTCTCCTATAAAATATATGCTTATTTTAAAGCATGCCTAACTATTACCTCCCAAGTAACAAATCACTTTCTGCTGCCTAATTTCAGCATAGTCAAAGTTAATTCTCAAAGCTTTAAGGCACAGAAAGGCAAAGCAGTACAGTAATGCATGATTATGACAACTGCTAGAAAAACAGTCTAAATTGGAAAGATTCCATTTAAAGAACCCCTTTGTTTCAAGGCCTTTCCAGATTCTATTTCCTGTTCAGGGATCCTCTACACATAATTCTATTATTACCTCTCTGCAAAACAGATAGCACATCTCTTTCAAGAGAACTAGAATTAGCATTTCTCTCCATCCTAAAATGCAATATACTTTTCAGTGTTCTCAAATGTATTTGATGCCACTTATACAATGAGTTCAAACCCTTGTAATTTAATTAAAAGTTGTATTTCTTTATGTATGAACTAATTCTAAGCTTAACAAGGAAATGTTTTTAAGAAGAGATACTGTTTTTATTGTTACTTTCACTGTTTTAGCATGAGCCAATATGCAATCATATGGTTTAAATTTACAAATGTTTACATGCTCCAAATGCTGTACTTTCACGAAACAAAACACACTTTCATATTTAACTGTACTGAATGACAACTTAAGGAGACCTGCTATAATATTTATGTATCTCCTTTTTCTGTACTACCTCTAAGTATTCCAGTGCTGCAACTTAGGCAATTTTGCACAAAACCAATTTAACCTTTTTTCTGTAATGTAAAGATATTGAAAGTCAGTACTTGGCCTGGCCTTCCATTTAAAAAACAAGAAAAGAGAAAGACTGCATTTTGCCAACGAACAGAATCAAGAGGGTAACAAAGTTAATTATTTCTCATAATCAGTAATTATGATTAGATAAGAGACTCTTTGGTAATGAACTGCTCTAATGATGGAGGACCTCCATCCTAAGAAATATAATAGTACATTAACATAACTGTGTATGCAAAGTACATAGAACCGCTGCCACAGTTAACTTGTCATTGAATGATTAAATAGGAATTCATAATTAGAAAAATCCACAGTGTAATTTATTGGCCGTCTCGACAGTTCTGGTTCATTAGAAGTTGATTACCAAATAGTGACCTCTAGCGGCCTACAGCTTTTTCATGTTATCCTGGTTCTCTTAGCAGTTTTATCAGCTATTTAACCTTAAGGAAAAAAAAAAA
>VXBB01021497.1:190545-228921 GCA_013399915.1 Illadopsis cleaveri
AGCAGCAGTTTGAGGGATTTAAAATGATTCCCTTCAAGATATCTTTTTAAAAAATCCCCTTAAAATATACAGCGTGCTAATTTCTTCACAAAATTGTTTCCTGCTCTGTAACCATTTATATAAATGTATATAAAAAAGCACACCTATATGAAAATCCCACAATTTCCCAGTTTTAAAGTTAATACAGAAGTTAACACGGTTCTCATGGTAATTAGTATTTATATACTGAGTAAACATAATGTCTTCAACTAAAAATACATCACCTATTAAAATAAAACACTTTTCCAGTGTCAGTTGTGAAGACCTTGAGAAGCTCATACTTCAAGCCAGCTTGTGTATACCTTGAGGTGAAGTGCCTCTAAGCGTTGCCTTTGAACAACAGTCAGTTTTGCACTAAAACAAATTACACTGGCTCAGCTGGAGGAGGCAGAGGACAGGGTGAGAGAAAACTGCAGTTCTCAGCTCCAGGTAGGAGAAAAAAACCCCAACATTTCTCATTATTTGCTGGACACATGCCTTGCAATACTGTTTAATCAAATTTAATTCAAGAAAAATGCAACTTAAAAGTAAGTAAGATCTGTATTTACCTGCAAAATCTTTTAAGCATTAGGGTGGCATTTTCCCTCATTCAATTTAAGTTAATCCACTGTTTGGGTATCTAGACAGTGTTCTATTTTAAAATTTTCCATTATGACAGCTACACTTTTTCTTGAACTAGGACAGTATCTAATTTTTTTTAAAGTATGAATGTTTCTAACAGGAACTAGCACATCTGAAACTAATACAGAAGCCCCTGAAACACAGCATTAAATAAAAATTCACACTCAGTGAGTACAAGCAATTTGAATTTCCATTGTTTTCATTTTCCATCTTGCCTTTTTTCCAACACTAACACTGTAGAAATGATGCACATGTATTTTTTTTTTTTTTCACTTTTGTCTGACATAGAACTGGCTAAAGAAATTATCCTCCATTTTTGGACAGAAGCTAGAAAATAAACGGCACAGTTCTGTTTCATACATAAACAGATTTTTCAGAGAAAACTATTCCAGTCTCCCAAATGGGGAGATGTCCATCATCCTTGTATGCTGGAAACAGCTTTAACAATTGTTATAAACAGAGAAATGGATAGCTACAGGACAGAGATCTCCACCCTGATTGCCCTGTGTGTGTGTGTGTGCAGATGTGCGCAGGCACACACAGGACTCTGTTTGCGGCGATGATTTAATATAGTGACTGGATAATGAGCTGTGCTCCCTGCAGCAAGTGAATCACCATTTAATGCTATTATCAACAGTTCATGACCCACCGGCATGAAATGTCAACCTGATTAATCTGAACACTACTGACCTCAGAGAGGAAAAGCTACCTTATTGTCAGAATTTAATATATAATAAAACCATACACAGAATATAAATACCTTATCAAGCAAGGCCATTAACAGCAAATTTACTTTATTTTTGCTCTACTGTTTCTTTTAAACTTGCTTGGGCATACAGTTAAAAAAAAAAAGGACAGAAATACTTTTGCCTAGTCAAGCAGGAAGCAATCCATTAGGACTTATTATTTTGATATACAGCGAAACATTTCAAAATGGCTGTCCAAATACAAACCCCATGTTGATACCAATAAAAAAAAAATTAGCATATGCTATTGTAGGACTTGCTACTGTCAATTCATACCAGGAAATGATCAGAAACTGTTCTTGCCTTTTTAAGGTCACTGAGGCAATAAAAATACTGATTTGTAAATAGAAAACAGCTTGTATGAGCAATGCTGTATAGGTCACAGAAGAAAGCTACCTTAGCTTTGTAAAATGAATACACTTCGCGAAGATTAGAAACTTGTGCCATTTACATTCATGAATATAAGGATATCCCCCAGATTTTTTTACATCTATAGCAAAGATTTTTTCTTTTGTAATTCAGTACCATGATAGAGCCCTACTCAACAAATTTTTTATAGTTTTTTTCTGTTCTCTTTGGAGAATAAACCAGGAAAACAAGAAAAAATACATGTTTTACCAGTCACAATGAGGTTAGTACAACCTTGCTATATATTCTCTATCTGTCTTTTAAATTTAACTTGGCTAGGAGCCTTATTAAAAGATGCAAAACTTTTCAGACAGCTTTTCAGGATTCTCTACATAACAGCATATAAATAACCCAGACTGAAGCTGGGAGGACTACATGGCATTTATCTGTCAAGTTACATTAACTGACACAAGCACAGTAACTACGGTGATTTATTGTTAAAACATAGTACAGTTACTTTTAAAATGAAACCCACAATGGTTTCACCCTTCATTTTTTATTGTTGTCACCTGGTACTGAAAGGGCTAAGGGATTTTCAGGACAAGGGACTGGAAGAAAACTGAGTGAAATCCCCAAAACTGCCCACATATGAATGGAATGACCGTGGGTGGGACAAGAATGAACACTCCAAGTATTGACTTATAACCACTAGCAGCCAAGGAAAGAGGAATGTGTCAAACTGACTTGACTAAAACTTGGACAAAGCCCTGATGTCTGAATTCCCAGTTGAGAGCTCTGCTGGAAATGTAAAGAAGGAATAAAGGAATTATGGACGCTTGGGCAGGAAAGTAGTTCTTGCTGCCAGCACAGACACATGTTTAAGCTTTGCTTTTCCATTCAGAAACCAAACAGTTCTTGTGTGCCAGTTGACTAGTAAGTGTTGGCCTGTTTTGCAAAGGCTGTCCTGTGTAGCTGCAAATACTGCTGCCTGTAGTGTGCCTGAAGGGGTAACGTGACAGCCTTTAAAACCTCCTCTGCATCCCTCCTCCAAACTTCGAGGCAAAGAGGAGTTTGCCATACAGTAGCACAGCCATAGTGCTCACTTAGGAACTCCAGACACAGTAATAAGAAGAGTTAACACAGAGGGGCTGTATTTAGATCTCCATCAAGCACCAACTGTAAACCTGTCTGCTAGGATGGCAAAAATATTTTCTGTTACCTGCAACTAATGACCACCTTCACAATCATAGTGCTCTCTCAGTCCACTGCAGACTAGCCCACCTAGGAGTCTTGCAGCTAGTTTGCATCTTCTGCTCTCACAAAGCCATGCGTCTCTCTCCTGCTACACAAAGCTGCTTTGCCTCCGTGATTCCTCACTGTACACTCATTCTATGAGCCCTTTTGGAGACTCTGTTTGCCATACACATTTTTGTTCTGTTTGAACAAACCCCATTTCATCCCTTTTACCTCCTGCAGAAGAAGAACAAGGGACTGGGAACCGGTTCTTCTCCTTTCTAAACAAACAAAGCCCAGAAACTGAGCAGTCCCTTTAGACTAAAGTAACAACCCTCCACAGTCCTGACTGTGCTAAGTAGGTGCTACAAGTCACATGAAGTTGCAGGTTCTGCACCAAACAGGGTATCAAATACACAATCCATATTAAATAACAGTTCACCCAGAACTCCCATGCTGGACAGACAGATTGCCGAACCATCTCACAAATATTCTGAAGGTGGTGGTGGTGGCTTCCTGTAACAATGGCAACATAGAGTTCACTGATGAACTTGGAGAAAAAAGGGACCTGCCACTCTTGCCCCTAAAGGCAAGTAGATGACAAACACAACTTTCCAAACTGTGTAGTTCAGTCCACTCTAGCTACCTGCTATGTTAGTTTGGCTTCCACTCTTCCTCACCAAAAGGAGCATATAAGAGAACAAAACAACCAAAATAAGATAGAAAGCTTTTACTTGCAGTTCAACCATTGTAAATAAACTCAGTAAAATTGCAGATATCAACACTAGAGTGGAGGTGCATGTAGTAATCCAGGAAAGATATAACTAGGGTTTACAGGGTGGAGAGACAAGGATGAAGGACCGAAACTGCATCCTATCTGGGAATGTTGTTGAAAGGAAGAACCAAAAAAGAAATGGATAAGCATCATCATTCATACAACAGAAGGACAGAAGCAGCCATTCTTAAGGGCAAACAATTTTCTCATCTTGAATCACGTTGATTTTGTATTTTCAAAATTTTTCATTTAGAGAAATCAGATTGCATTAGAAGTGCACTGAGTCATAAGCACTGAAGAGATGCAATTACGGTTAATACTGAAGAAAAAAGACAAAGAATAGTCCAAACTCTCCCATTTTCAAGTATTCTCTGGAATATTTTGGCATGCAAATATAACTGGTTCAATAGATTCAGAGTGGTTTTTCCTCCTCACACACAAAAAAAAAAAAAAGAAGAAGCAAGGACATGGAATAAAAAAAGTAATTTGGCTTGCTTTCTACTGGGTTTATGGCTATCTATAAAATGCCCAAGATCATTTTGAAATGTTAGCAAAAGATAAAACAGTGGCTAGAATAAATTTTAAAAGTATGCTTTAAAAGCTCTTAAATGAAAAGAAAAAAATAAATGTACCTTCACAGGGAGATAACATTACAGTTTCAATTAAACTTTCTCAGTACACAGAAATGCAGATGAAGAAAGATGAGCACTTCCTTGACATAAACATAGAAATTAAGGTTTTTAGGAGGTTATTCTGCAATCTTCCTGTGCTAACTCCGGTCTTAAAATAGGTAATTAGGAAGTATTCTTTTTTTTGTTCCCAAATGTAACTCAGGCAGCAATCTGGGCTTTTATTCAAGAAGAATGATAGGAAAACTGGGAAGGATAAATGAACTAAAGCAATTTCTTTCAGAATACAGATTTAATTCTAATGAACACTCTCCAACACGAAAGTTCTCCCAATTTTTGTATTTCGCCTCTTCTCTGAGATTAATGGGATCACGTATCCAAAGTATGCCTCTGGCTCCTTCTGTGTCCATTATTCATCAACACACTACAGTTCCAGGAGGACTTTAGTAAGGAAAATAGAGAAAAATTATCAGGTCAGTACTTGGTATAAACTTATTTGGCTACATATTCAGAGTATCAGCAGGAAGTCAATCTGTGCTTTCTATACTGAGAAACCTCAAAAAAGCAGCTTTGATGACAACAGGATCTCCCTTTTCCTGGTGAGCAGGGGAAAGAAGGAAGAAAGAAGAGAGTTGATTATTTAACTCTATGTAATTTCAGATAAATAACTGCTCCAAATTAGAATTCCATATTCAAAATTACATAAGAAATTAAATTTCTGAACTAGCTACAGAGCAACTGGCATAAAAGCAAAGCCTCCACATCAGAAATTACTAAAATTGGCACAGACTACACACCAATAATAATCAGATCTGCCAAACACAGCCTAACATTACACTCTTATCAGGGAAGGTAATCATACCTCCTCCATCATCTGAAATATCAGCTCCTTAATCATTTTTGGCTAAACATACAAGGTGAACTTTGGCATTGCAACAATTCATTTTGCTGTGTGTAGAGTACAGTTTTTCAGACTACATCCCTTGTCTCGGTGTAGTCCCTACATATGTATATCTAGTACAAATGCTTGCTTTCTTTGTGTAAAATATACGCACACACACACACACACAAAAAAAAAAGAAAAAAAAAGAAAAAAAAGGAAAGGAAAGGAAGGGGATCAGAATCATCTACAGAAAACAAAGACATGTAATTTACTCTTAAAAAGGCTATTTTCCATCCATGTGTCAAGAGTTAGCTAGTAAAATGATCATGTAAGCCTCTCCAAAGGTTGCCAAATCTCTCTTCTTGAGGTAGCTGTTCAGTGTTTTGATTACAGATTTGCACTATTGTGTCAGGAGAGAATGGTCTATTAATAGTATTTCTCAGTAATATTATCTTTAAATTAATTTAAAAAAACCCCATTAAATCACAAGGCGATGTCCTAAAAAGGACACTTCTGGCATCAGATGAAGTGCATTCAAAAGGTTTCTGCTTATTTATATTATGGACTTACAGAGATTATATACACATCAGACTTCAAGTACAATACTCAAAATCAATACATGTAACAAAAACTCAGGGTGGCAAGAGAAGACAGTTTTGTTGAGTATGTTCTCTACATGCCTTTTTTTTTTTTCCATCTGATGGACACAAACCAATGATTTTCTCATTCATCACGGCTGTTTGAACAGAAATGCTTTGAGGTTCCCATTCTACAAGCCAAATCTTGTGAGGTTTATGTTGCAGCATCACAGGACTCAACAAAATTTATAACCTGTTATTTCAGCCTTCTTTGATGAACAGATATAAAAATTAATTAAAAGGTTTAATGGCAGTATTCCACTTCTTTCAAAGTACAACTTTCAATAAAATTCTTACTGCATGCTAAGCATTTCTTACAGTCAACAAGAGAAATTACAAGTAAAAATGTCTAAAGCCTATAAAACAATCAAAGTGGTCTTTATTTTGACAATTTCTCTTATTCATTTTCCATTCATACAGAGCTCTTTTCAAAAAAGAACCCTTTCTGGACAGTGTCTGAGGTGGTATCAAAATGCTCTTGATGAAAAAAACTAAACGTACCTGTCCCTCCAAACTGTCAAGCTTTTGTTCTTATTTTAACAGTCTCATCTACCTCTCCTTGAGACAAAAGGGAACTAATGCATCCTGTAGCAGAACAGAACGGATGAAACGGATATATTACAACAGGACATTATGCAGTTGATTCCAGACAGTGCCATAGGGGCACCAGCATGTCAAAACCGGGGTGCAGTAGTTCAGGTGGGAATATGAGTCTGTTCACAGAGAAATGGATCCAGCATTAAACAGTGTGCTAGAGTAGACTCATAGACTGGATGAATGAGATGCCTTGTGAGACTATTTCACACTGCACTCACCAACAGAATCTTTTGTGCACAAGGGAGTCCCTTCTGCTACCAAGTGATCCGAAGCAAGTTGGGTACAACATCCCCCTTCATCAGAAGAAGACTTCAGCCTGAATAAAACCAGGGTGCAGAAGTCCAGGCAGAAAATCCCAGCCCCTTCCCCGCAGAGATACGAACCATTAAATTAGATGAGTCTTCCAGGGATAGGAGAACCTTCAAATTATGAAGTGGGTAGGTAAGAGACTATGGCCAGGTTGCCATGAATTCAGAGTGGTAAAGGCACCTAAGCTTTCAGAAGTAAAAAGTAAGAACTAGATAAAGCTTGTGATAAGGGTGATAAGTGACAGGACTAATAGAGTGAGGAAAGCAGAAATCTGGTAGCAGAACTTAAACTGAAAGAGAACAGGTTTAGATTGGATATTAGGAAGATATTCTTTACTGTGAGGGTGGTGAGGCACTGGCACAGCTTACCCTGGAAGGCTGCTCCCTTTTCAGGGTGAAGAGTGGACTCCCCATGCCTGGAAATGTTTAAGGCCAGGCTGGATGGGGCTTTGGGCAACCTTGTCTAGTGAAAGGTGTCCCTGCTCGTGCCAGGCAATTGCAACTAGATGATCTTTAAGGAAGCTTCCAGCCTGAACTATTCTGTAGTTCTGTAATTATTCCTTCATTGACTGGTTGGGTTTACAAATGCTGAATGCTACTTGCCAGGAAGAAAAAAAGCACAGTTAGAATTCTGGATGAGTCTAGTGTTCAGCTTTGACATTGAATTTTTCAGAAAAAATGTAAAAGTTAGGGCTACTGACTTGCAAGTGGACTAGTTAGAACTAGACGATCTTTAAGACCCTTCCAGTCTAAATTATTCCATGATTCTATGATTCTGTGACTGGACACAAGTCCATGGATGACTAACCATATGAACAACCCAGAAACTGACACTTGAAGAACAGTACTAAACATGTCTCTCCTCCAGCCTTCCCAAAAATTAACAGACTTGGTGAAACAGTGGGATCCCTTAGAAATCAGGATGACTAGGAGTACCATGTCCAATAAAAAACCATACTTTTAGTTCCTTCAGTTTGGTGAAGTTATGCATACATTAAAAAAAGGGAATGTTCAAATCAGTAGCCTGTATGTTAGATAGCAGGCACTTATTTGTTCAGTCACCTTGTAAACAGGGCAAAGTAACATCATGGAGAACAGAATCAATAAGTGGATAAGAATATGAAATTCCCATCAGTGTTTTTTTTTACTGTCTTAGGAGGGGAACAACCTGAATTCTAAACTCCTGGTGAACAGGAACTTTCCCAAGTTTGCAAGGGCATACAGAGTTTAAATCCAACAGCTTAAGTGCCTAGTGGCTAGGGCTCAGGGATGTTAGGATCAAGCAACACAGACTAAGGCAGCAATAGATCCAATTTTTTGCATCACTTCTTGCAGGCTGACAAAGGACATGAATTCTAGTATTATGAATATTCACACAGAATATTTATGCACACTAAATAATTAAAACAGTTGTTGCCTCATTGTTTCTAATGCCTTCCTTCACAGTGTATTTCCATAAACTGCTGTTTAACTGAACTACTAAATCTAGAATACAGTAATATCAGTATCCTTGGAAGGGACACAGGAACAAAAGCTTTAGTATTTTCTCTTGCGAAAGTAATAAGCACATAAAATGTATTTCTGTTACTGACTCGGCATGCTTGGTTAGATGCAGAAATATTGGTATTGAAACTAAACATGTAGAAACTAACACCAAGTAATAGGTTTCCAAACAAAATGCTGGAGAACAGGTTAGTCCTGTCCTTGTTAAAGGATGGAAAAAGCTTTCAGAAGGTTCACTCTCAGCGGTAAAGCAGCAGCTATTTAACAGAAGCAGGTTTCTGAAGCATCTTAACAACTCTCACTGGTGACTTGTTACATCTTACCACTGGTCCCTGCAGGTCCTGTACCCTGACAGGCAGAATGAAAAGATTCTCTAACGGGGCCACTGCCTGTCAGAAGCCACCAGCTGGCCTGCCAGGGCTTTGCAATTGCAGAGGCCAGCTGACAGTCTGGGTGTTGCTGACCATGCTGAGAAACGTGCCACCCAGCTGCTGTGTGGTCACGTCCATCTGGAGATCTCCAGCCAGACAAATCTCTGGGCCTGTCAGATCTCTTCAGCAAGCCTTGTTATGCAAATTCAATTACTCAAGTGTGCCCTATTACTGCTGGCTAACTGCTCCTAGAACCAATCTCACACTGACAGTCAGCTCACATTTCTACCCACCAAAAGTACCTCATTTATTCTTGCTCAACTATTCCCTTGTATCATTAAGGCAGAACAGACAGAGTCCATAGTCCTGTAACCTCTCTGCAGTGGGTTACTATTCCTTGCAAACAGCTTAGAGAGAAATTAATTTAAAAACATACAGCATCTAATCAAACATGAGTTAAAGCCACACTACCCACATAATTTACCACTAGAAACGAGAATTATAAAACTTTGACAGAATGCTACATCATCTAACTAGTATTTTAAAATGCAAAAAAATAAACACGACACAGAATATTCAAGAAAGCAGTGAATTGTATTTGAGGTATTTGTTTTAACACAGGAGTATAGGTAATGAAAAGCATGATTTGTCATCTTAACTAGCGTGCTGGTATTTAGATTTGTTCAACTAGCAGGCCTGCTGTAGCAATAACTACCTGCTTCTCTCACATATTTATTTACTGAATTTAATTTAGATGTAATTCTGAGCTATTGGTAGTTTCCCCTGATGCAGAGATATGAAAGATTTTACTTAGAGAAGTCATCATATAAGCACAAAAACATAAACTAGGAGTGTTTGGCGAAGATTTAGAAACTAAGACTTAAGTATCATATTGTTGATTTGTCCAGCATATAAATCAAACATTCTGCTTAAAATATCATTGTGAAATTGCATGCATATTCTGAAAAGTTATTCAAAAGCTGAGATAAGAAACATTAGCAGATAAAACACTGTTAGCTAGAACAAACTAGCTAACTAGTAAGTCTCTATATCTAGCATTTAAGACAATATATTTTTATTTTTCAAACTGAAATATTTTTAGTGAAGAAGAATACTGGAGAGGTGTTCTAAACCAAAGAATGCAACTACAGTGAGTACAAAGCTGCAGCACAGTCCCCCCCAGCTAGATCAATATTCAGTGTGTTTTAGAACCAATTCAGGTCCTAGGCCAAATGAAAACAAATCAAGTCACATCTTACTAACCTATTTCTCTTTCCCCTCATAGAAATGAAGTTGCCTTTCTCAGTGTTGATTCATCTTTTCAACCTCTTTCAACAGTGAGTTTAAGAGAGTGGTTAAGAGAGAAGGAGTGGGGGGAGATTTACTTCAGAAACTTATTATTTACCCTAGAAGGCTTTCTCTTCCAAAATGACTGCTAAACGAATTTATAAAATATCAGTGTTGGAAGGTTGTGGGGAAAAATACTAAGATGCAGTAAGACAATGACTTGATTAATGCCAAGGAATCCAAGCTTTTGTGAAGGAAGGTGTGAGTCAAACTTCGGGACAAAGCGGAAAAATGGCACAGCACATCATGCTGGCAGAACACTTGGCATGAGTGAGAGAGATGGGAAGAGATACATTTGAGAGAGAGGCATTGTTTTGTTAAATTCTGGAAAAGGAGGAGAGGCACTGCAGACTGAGATCAGAAATCAGGAAAAGGATTCCAGGAACACATTTACAGCAGACTGCAAGGAATGAAGACTTAGGTGAAAGAAAACAGCAAAGAGATAAAGATTATGAGATGTCAAGGAGAAATTAAAATATGCAATTTGCCAAAGCCTGAGATAACAGGGTCATGGACCATGATCATGCCAATACTATGGGAAGATTCTCCAACAAATCTAAGTGAAAGATCTGTAGTATTTAAAACAGACCTAATTTCTTGGAAAAGGAGAACAGAAGTCAAATATGATAGTAGGACTGGAGTGTGAAAGGGAAAATTACTAGTGGTGGGGAAGGACACAGTTGACTAAACTGTACAACAGCAAAACTTGTAAGACTGTAAATTGGTGGGAGGGAGATGGAAAGAAGTTTATGTAAAACAGAGCACGTGATAAAGAAAATAAGCACATGTAAGTACATTAGAAAATGGATATTGAAATTCATAACAAAAATGTTACAAACAGGAAAAAGTAATTTTGAAACAGCCTGATATGTATTTTCCAATTTTTATAAAGATACACAAATCCAATTAAGCAAGGTAACTTAAACAAAAACTTAAAAGCCTTACTGAAGGATCTTAACAAATGGTGTGAATAACCTTCAAAAAGTCAGCAAAACGATCATTCAAAAAAAAAAAAAAATTTTTTTTTTCTGTTGAGTTGGGCAGGGTAGATAGGAAAAAGAGCAAAAGAAAACTACACCGAAAACGCACACTATTGGTACATCTGGTTTTCATTTAGAAGCATGGCTTTTGAAGGAGCTTTAAGAGTCTCACTCCTAATGATGCCAGAGATATTCTTGTGAAAATCAACTGAGGATGTGCATGGAACTCACATTTCTCTCCCCAACCTCTCCTTCCTAAGTAGTATTTTCTAAAAAATATAGTATAAAAAAGTATTTTCTAAAAAATGGAAAGCTTAGGAAAGTCTTGAGAGAATACTAAATCTCAAATGAGTTTCATTCTACTTTCTATCTACAAAAAACACAGTCTCTCTATTCAAGGCTAAATTAGCAATCTTGGAAAGTTCTGTTTCCTTGAAGCAATCCTGAGCTACCCTTTCCAAACAAAATAATATGGACAGTTTTGATGACACCACCCTCAAACTATTGGTATCTGACAAAACATATCGGGTTTGCTACAAACTGTCTCAAACAATAATATAATTGCTGTTGTCAGACTCAACCACAACAGACTCAGGCTACTCTTCCCTATTTATGTGACATTAACATTTATTTATTTATTACAAATCAAGATACAACTATATAAATGGAAGTTAAAGAAGCAATACTTTCCATTGGCAAAAAAGACATGAACAGATAATCCAAAGACAGGTATTTCAATAAAATGGAGACAATCTGTTGTCAGCTAATTCAGTCACTTGAGATATACTTTCAAGATGATAGGATCTCACCACTTGGTATTATCCAGTACTGATCCATCCTAACCACATCAACCAGTAATTTCACTTTCTGTATTACTTAGCTGCACAATTGCCAGCCAAGCTCCTAATAGTTCTCTTTCTTGCTAAGAGAAAGAATACAGTTACTTCCTACCAAGAAAAGTAATACAAGTAGACACTGGAGAAATAGTTCCTTTTTTTGATTCTTTTATCTAAATAGCTTGATCCTTTCCAGAAGTAAGAAGAGGTGCACTGCACAGACATTTCTACACCAAGCTATAAAAGCAGGTGGTGTCCTTTCAAAAACGCCAAAGAAATTGCAAAGTCTGTTCATGCAATTCTCACAGAAAGTTTTATTCCTGTGTTATTCAGGATTCTGCACTGATGTTTTATATCACCTTTAAAGCTGACATGGTTCTCATTAAAACTGATTGACCAACTTAGTCTCACCTACACATACGCTCAGAAGTTCCAGAGCTAAGGAGAGTCAAGCAGCTCTCTTTTTCAACCTGAAATGCTGAAATACTACATGAGAATAACATGAAAATTATTTATTCTTAACCTCTGTCATTTTCTAGGTGCCTGATGCAGTGATGTATGAAAACGCATATGCCTCCTAAATTTTTATTTAATTGTGTCTAATGAAGCTGTGGGTTTTCTTGGTACATGTATATACTGACTTAATTCTTTAATTTAATCCTAAAAAGCTTCTGAGTTAAATGATAAATCAGAGCATTTATTTAACAGATTAATACTCCACTACATTAGAAACAACCTGGGTGTTAGTTTTTAGCTTGTTGCCTCAGAATTTGGTTGCATGTCCCTTTACCATCACACCTTGAGAAATGCCAAACATGATGACAGTGTATTTTCCACCACAACCCACTTTCAGAGATTAATTTTAAAAAGGAAACTCTTATTATTTTCATCCTTTTACTATTTTTCAAATTTCATTTAAACAGTCTGATAGTTTCCCAATATTAGCTGCATCCCTGTGGAAGCAGTAAAACCAGAATACGTTAACCATAAAGCTGTGTGCCAAATCACTTACTTCTATACTGGATTTACAATTCAGTTTTATTTTTTCAGACCTGCTTCTCATAAAGTTTTACATTTATTTATTTTGTAAGCTGATCCATATTAAATAGGAGCTCTCACTAATTAGCATACAAGGATATACAGGGAGTGGGTGGAAAAAAAAGGAAATGTCTGAAGTACATTCAGCTAATTCAAAATCAGGCAGCAATGAGGAATTAATCAAGTGTTTTTTCCTTAGTGAGTATCACTTTATCAACACTGAACTGTACTTGATTCCATGTTGCTTAATCACGCATCTTGATTTGTTGCCTTATAATTAAATTGAATGTACTTTTGCCATCATATCCCTAAAAAGGCCAATGTATTATGGTATTTTCTACTCTCAAGTGACCAAAATAATTATTAAGAACCAGTAAAAGACATAACCTTCTTTTTTTTTGTCCCAGATAATGAGTTCCCAATGTGGAGATGAAATTGTTGGGGTGAGAAGGAGGTCTTACCACCCATTATATTTCTAGATTCATACAGGAGATAGTGAAAGGTGCAGAACAGAAAAGAAGAATAGGATAGCTGTAGTTTTCCTGTTCTGAAAATAGAAGCAGATCTCAGAGAGATTAAGAGAAGTAAATCACCCATTAGATCAGAAATGGTTCACTTAGGGCCACTGACACTGATTAAAGGGCATTTTAAAGGCTTAAAAAGAGCAACCTTTATGTCNGTTCACTTAGGGCCACTGACACTGATTAAAGGGCATTTTAAAGGCTTAAAAAGAGCAACCTTTATGTCTAGCAAAGTAGCCAGAAAACATTTGGTCCTCTCCTTTTTGTCATAATTCATTCATCAGATCATTTACTGATGCAAGCCAGGGTTTTTCTGGGCTCACTGGAATATTGTTGAGAGAGAAGAGATTCTTTGCAATGAAGCTGGCTTCTGCATGGTGTTGAGATGCTTTTAAACATCAGCAGATTGGTATCTGCTGCACCCCTCTCACATTCCCAGCAACCACCTTAATTCTTCTCAGAGACTGTTCTTATAAACGAATTAAGAATAAACCAAATGTATACACAAATAGGAAGAGCAGAGAACAAATGGGCTCAGAAGAAGAGCATATACGTGTAGACCTGAAAGCAATTTGCTTAGTGATTAATTTGGTGCAAAAATGTAGCTTATCTGCTTTTATAAAATTGTATCCATTTCTATCAAAACATAGCCAAAAGAAGAAGATAAGAAAGAAGGAACATGTACTTTCCTTGCCTCAGCTCATTACGAGCAGAGTGCTGAATGCTTTCTGTGAAAACCATTTATTTATGTATGTGAGATTAGTAATGGAGACTGTAAGGTCATTCTTCAGCAACTTTCTAGTTCTCTGAAAATTGAAGTGGTCAAGTCAGAAACATAATCAAGGTAGAAACAGAAGGATGTCTGTGACAAGTGTTCACCTTGTAAAGACACTATGACAAGCAATTTATTCCAAAACAGATGGGAGCCGTTATTTCCATATAGCGAGCTTCCATCCAAGTCACACTAAAACCTGCAAATATAGTTAATCTACAAGACTTTATCACATGTGATCCAAGCAAAAGAATAAATAATAAGCACTTCCCAACATTTCACAGGATTTGCCAAAAGATGAACTGTAGACTTCAGACTTTGGAAAGCAAAAAGAAATAACTGCAGACATAGGCAAGGATATGGCTTAATAGAGGTACCTGTAAAATGGTGGCAATGGACAAAAATTACCTGGACAGTGCAATTAAGGAAGCAAAACCAAATTTGACAATGGTTCCCTCCAAAAGACAGACAAATCTCTAATATGAAAAAGAATCAAAAGTTGCTCTATCCTTTATCATTAGGTGCTAAGATTTTTTTTCCACATTTTTCTCCACAGAATTTGATATTCACATTTATCTTTCATTTCATCAACTTAAAACGACTAGAGTGTACACGAACATTTACCACAGGTGTGTTTCTGCAAATTTTCTGTGGATACATACTTTATTACAGTAATGAATATATAATAAAAATGCATCTCTACTGATGGAGATCTGCCTGGTAAATTTCTGAACTTGACTTATTTTTGTGCCAAACTTTGATTTGTATAAATTTTACACAGCAATAATGTCCTATTACCTCTGCGTTATTACTTTGTAAAAGAATGTCTTTGCAAGAAACATAAAAGTACACATATTTTTCATTGCTTTTGACTGTGCCCTTTGATTTTACACTTATATATTATCAAGACTGGGTAATAAAAACTTCCTAATCATACTGAATTATTTTCCAGTTTTTAACCTCATGCCAGTGTCACTAGATTTCTGCTGTGAGCATGTCTACAACACAATCTGCACTTCGTGTCAGACAAACAAGCCAACTACCAAAGAAATTAACTCATAAACTCTAATTGTACAACCAGAGTAACACAAAGTTCCTTTTGCAGCTAACTAATTTGTTTATGTAACACAACATACTCTGACGTGCAAGTGCAACTTCAGACACAACTGAAAATACAACTAACCAAAAATGCATTTAGTTTTCTTATGATAATTATCTTGAGAAAATTATTATTCTGATTAAGATAGAAGCACAGATATACACACACATGGAAGCATTACTGGGAGCCACAAGTATGATTACTCCCCTCATGAAATGTTACAAATGATAAGTCACCCAGCTGTGAGGCTGATGACAATTACAAACACACCTTTTCAATTTCAATCATATTCCCTGGAATAAAAATTCCTGAAAACATAGTCCCCGATGTTTCATATTAAAAAATGTTTATGCTAACTAAACCTAAGAAATTTGGATTTAGCATTTATTTTTGTTTGAGCAAAAACGACGAGTCACAATTTCCTCTACAAGATTGCTTTGGCCAAACAAGCTATTATCTGGGATTTGTATTTCAGCCATTTAAATAGGAAGATACAGGCGAAGTCACTATCAGTACACTTCTTATCCTCTCAGTCCTGACAAGTCCTATCTTCTTTATGGCAAAGGAAACTTAGCTTCCTCACTGAACCCAGCGTCTGCTAATGACTTTTGATGAACTTTTATGAGTCACAAAGCTGATGAATTAGGAGACAGATATGGGGGAAAAACATCTGCCATCTGAAGAATAAAAGCTGATGGTAAACTATAGAGATGGCTGGAAGCAAACTTGCAAACAGGGGACTGAGCAGAGGAAAATGCAGTTACATGAGATCCAGAAGACCTAAGTCACTAACAGGAGATCCAGGGAGACCAAGGAGGCAGATGTATACAATATGAAGTGTTCCTAGCATGAGAAAACCGTTTCCCTTGAAATATTTCACTTGAAGAAGGTAAGAGGATCCCATTTGGCCACCTGGTCAAGGCAAGGAAGAGTGGCCCAACAGAAGGCTATCATCAAAGAGGTCAAGAGACGTATAACTAAACCATCAAAGTGGCAGGAATACCACAGATAAGATAACACAGAAGGAAAAAATTAAAAAGGATGGTGGATCAGAAAATTTAGTCTTACAGAATGAGAGACAGGAACATTTTAATAATAATTTTCAGGCATTCAAGATAAAGAATGCTTCCTTCTGGTCTGTTGAATGGCTTCTTTTTAATTTGCTTTGCCACATGTTACAAGCAGTTTTTTCCTTCCTTGCTCCTTCCACTCTGCTAGTGAGGTACAACCTGCTGCATCAGCTTCCAAGCAGAAGCAAATACTACAGCAGTCTTCAAAGCAGGAAGCACTGTATTGAATTTCTTGCTGCCTAGTGCAGTCCCCACTCACAACATTCTGCTGAACACACAGTGGGTCACAGATTTGGAACAGTACCACACAATGAACCATGAGTCACGCTCCCGCAACTCTCCCCAAGCCCCTACTGCAATAGGCCCACCATAATGCTGATCTGACATGGCCCCTTTCACTAGAGAAGCCCTTTCGTCCTATCATTCTGTCATCTTGTTCATCTTGATCAAATCTCTGCTCTAGCTGTATTAGCTGAGGGATCTATTCAGAGTAACAGCTGCTCTGGCCAGCCCCCCAAAGCTGCACTGAATACCTAGCAACTGCAGCAAGTACAGGAGGACAATAATCATTAGAATAAACACTCTCCAGCACTCCTAGCAAGGACAGAGCTGGAATTGGAAATGAACATTTTATTAATTATGTATTTCCCTTCATTCTTGAGAGCAACATTCTAAATCTGCTTCATACAGAATCCGACTCTCATCTTTAAAGACTGAAAGTTGATTGTGCTGCACTTGGTGACAAGGTAGAGACATTGCCAAAAAATGGAACCCTCAGGAGTGTTTCCAGAAACATCTCCCCAGCCACCAGAGAAGGGAATAGATGAAATTTGGTGAAGTCATCTTAGCTCTTACAATTATATTGTATGAGATAAGTAAAGAAGGGTGCTTGATCTCTAGGTGTTCTGGAAACACTGCTGAACCTCAGGCACTGGAGGCTATGTCAGATGGAATGAAGTGAAATATTCCCTAAGATTTATCGCCCTGGTGAGTAATAACATTTACCCAACCAGTACTTCTCCAGCAACATTTTCAAACCCCTAAAGCAAAGTTTTCTTTACTGTCAACTCCAACAGTAACCTCCATATCTATGCATAGCACTTTTATAAACCTGAAGAGGCACAGAGGTTCCTCCCTGCAGATCTGCTGGGGAGATTATTTCCCATGAGAACAAACTGTATTGATGTCATCAAACCAGAAGGACATCAACTCTTTTCATCACAAGGTATGAAAAACCATCTCTATTATCTGTACTTTAGCTCTGGAGTTGGAGAAGACCTGTGAGTTTAACCCTCACCTCCTGACACTCTTAGGCGTTTTTAGTGAAGAATGCAGCACTAATCATTTAAATGAGATGTTAAATATCATTCTTTAAAACTCTCACGTGAACAGTATTTATGGTCTGTAGGAAAGCAAATGAAATAACATAGGCTGACGCATCAGAAATATGCAAAGGAGAGCTCAGAATCACATTTTCTTTATATTTATTCTTGACAATCACTCACCTTTCTCAAAGTTAAAAGGAGGTAAACTAAAACCAGTGCTCAAATCAAATACAGCTGACTGAAAATAAATGCTACTAGCAACAAGTTTTTATCTGGAGAACTTGCACTCCGTGGCAGGAGTGTCAAGGAGGAGACAACTAAAGGACACTGTCAGAGCTACCATATCCTTCCAAATCTCTGGAAGTAGAACGTATACACCCAGTGTACGAGAGGTCTGCCAGTTTGCTGGGTTTTGGAGACACTGCAGTAACACACTGCAGACACAAGGCAGGCCAGAATTCCCACGTCACAGAGCACAGCTGATGGCAAAGAAGGTCCGTCAGAGCCACAGAAAAAAAATCCCCACTACACAGCACCATGCAGAAACTCCAATCAACATCCAAATGCACTTCAAAACTATGTAGTAGTGTGAGACACTGTGAGCAAACATGCCCATTCTTCTCCCAGTAGTACCCCACTACATTCATCCCTCTTGACCTAAGGTGATTTCACCAGCTTTACAATTTTTTTCTGGAGATATCCCTAGTTGAGGATTTAACTATCCAAGAGGCATTTTCTTCCACTGATAAATACAACCTCTAACAAATATCATCTACCATTGAACAAAAGTAGATACATGTATGCAAATTATTGAAACTGTATGGCAGTTACTGGATTTCAATCTGGTGAAAAGAAAATAAAAGAAAATAATAGGAAGTCACCCAACTACAGTGCATCTCAAGCTACAATAGACTGTGTGGTTTTCCTCACATACAAATAAAAATAATCCCTCATAAACTAAGTAAGGTTCAAATAAAGACATTTATTGTACTTGCTGCTTGCTTTAAAAGCAAAGCAGAAACAGCTCAGTTACATATAGAGGAGTTTTATAAATGAAATTTACAATTTAGGCCTAAGGATTTACAGCTCTTATGCCTCATGGATTGCTCATAGTCAGAAAAGGGCTTGACTATCTGACCTGTAGCAAAATACGTTGGTAGTGGCTGGAATGGTAACACATCCACGTGTGCTGCAGACAGTGTTCCTGCTGTGCACTTTTCAAAACAGGTTCTTAAAATCATCTTGCTCTAGTTCAGTCAGAAATTACCAGAAACTAATTTCTGAGACCCTGCTAGAAGTGCTAACATAGTGTTTTTCTAAAATAGTATTTTTATTCAACTTTTATTGATTAATCACGTGCCAGTTCATGATAAAAGTTATTTCTTTGTTCACCCATTCCTAGAATGCCTTAAGGTCAAATGTTCAATATCAATAACTTACTTGCACTCCAGCAGACCTCCAGGCCAATTATTTCATTTTATCTGCCCACTTAGCATCTTCTAACACTGAAAAGTATCTTCAACAGAAGTTATTTTGCATTTCCACATGATATTGGCAGGATGTCAAGGACACTTGTTTTAGAAATCATTTACAATGAAAAGCACTGCAGAATAACACAATTTGATGTAATTACACTTGCTGCCAGACAGCAAAAACCAAAAATGCAGCAAACTAAATTTCTAGAGAGAGATAACAGAGCATATTTTTTAATATCTTCATGTTAAGAGGGTTACTGAAATATCCCTCAACATATGTAAAAATGTGGTCACAGTGCCATAAATTTAGAATGTGGGAAGTGTTGGTACTAATTACTGGTATGGAACATTAGACATTGCAAAAGCTGAGCATCAACTAGACTAGCTCTTTGACAGCAAAGAGATAATTACTAGGCTTCCACTACTAAGGAATTCCCAGGACTTATTAATGCTAGCACACAAGAAAACCTGATTGAAGGATATTAGAAGCTTTTTTCCTTGTGATAAAATGACCTATCTCTAAGAAAAAGATTACACATAGTCAGGCCATGAAAGATCCATGTAACAAATGCTTTGTCATGGGTTTATTATAGATGTTCTGATCTTATCATCGTTTTCCACTTTCAGAGAAAGGTGAGGAAGTGATTGACTAAATACGTCAAGAGTTCACTGTAGGTTGCCAGAGTTAGAAAAATAATTATATTGCCTATTTACTTTTCTCTGGCTTTGGACTACCTAGTCAAATAGACAAGCACCATATTTGTGACTGAATCCATGCAGTGAGAGGCAGATGATCAAAGAAATTACACGACCAGGTATCAATTTGTCCAAATTCTGGATCCCAAACACAACTTGACATGGAAAGCCTATTTTCAAAACAACTTAGAAAATGAGAATCTTAGGTTTAGCTACATATATCTTTGGATCACTGGCAATGTTCCATATTTTAAGACTAATTCTGAGACTCTCTGAACTGTTGTTTAAAAATTCCAACAATATGTCTGCAGTACAGTGTTTATGAAACAAGACACAGAATTTTAATATCTGTTACACCTCAAAAATACCAGGACTGAATAAAAAAGTATATCTACAGAGTTTTCATTCTTCTTTTCCCTAGAATTCTGAGATATAACTGTGGCATCTATATCTGACCTCTGCATGCTGGCTACAAAACCTCTTCGCTGGGAACAGTTTGTCACTGAAGCTGGTTAACCAGACAAGGATGGTGAAATCTCCATCCTTGCAGATTTTCAAGACTTGGCATAAGAAAACCACAGCCTACATCATCCAGTCTTGGCAACAGTCTTTCTTCAAGGGGGAGAAGGCTGGACTAGAAGACCTCCAGATGTCCCTATAAACCAGGGATTCTCAGAAAATGGACAGTATGCTGGTGTTTCCTTCCCAATGAGTGACAGAAACATCCTCCTTAAACAGATCAGACTTCAGAACAGCCTTGGCATGCAAGAAGCAGTCTGGGATATGCTAATGCATAGTGCTTTCTAGATTTTCTAGTTTTGTGCACTGTTTTCTCAGGTTGTTTGCGCCCATGGCTAAGCCCAGAGGTGATCATATTCTTATCCAATAGGTCTGTAATTTTTTTATTAGCCAGAGCAAGTTTAACATTAACAAAGCTATTCCTTTATGGTATAATATACTCATTCAGAAAAACTCCTTCCAGAAAAACAAGATTCAAAAACTTCCCACTCTTCATTTGGTGAGAGACATGAACCCTTGGGACTCGGAGTTCATCAGCATAGAGCTCTCCAAGCCAGCATCCATATGTATAGAGTTCCCTCTCTCCCGTGACTGCCTTCCTGGTTCCAGTTAGTAACCCTGGATCATCTTACCTACACGTGGAAGACACTTCAGGATTTGAGGGTTTTTGGCAGTCCACGGTGCAGCAGTGTCACACTCTTTTCCCAATACTCATCACAGTATTTTCTACTTAGATATTCTTCTTCAGAGCACATCTCTCTGGAAGAGCTGCATGCTTCAGAGACTACCTGAAGAAAACCATGGAATGCAAAGTGGCATCTTCAGCACACTGCTCTCACTTCTAGAAAAAATTTCCCCCATAAAACTTGAGTACTGTTTTCTCCTCAAGAAATTTGATGAGAAAGTTTTAGGCTATGCTAAGCTTTCTAGGACAGTCCTACTTTTTCCCTGTTTTTTGACTTCCTGCCTTTAGAGAATGTTCTTCCTCCAGAACAATCTCCAGCACCTTACTTGCCTATTCAGTTTTACTGGGAAGCACATACCTTTCTATCCTCATTTTTTTTCACCATACACATCCATGGCCCCAGACATTCAAATTGGGCTGTCAGAAGAAAACCACACTGTTCAGTAGCTCAATGTCATTCAGTATTTACAGCTCTATCCCAGGTGTGGATGGGAAGAAACTAGAAGATAGCAACTGAGAGAAAGTATTGGCTACTCCTACTCTTTGGTACTCCTCCTGCAGATTACTCTTACTCTATTGGTCTTCAAAGGATACAGGTTATTTTCATAATACAGCACACATGTATGTCACTCAAAAGAAAAATAAAATTAACAAACATAGACACATTCTACAGTGACATGAGCCTAGAAAAACATAAGGAAGATTGTTAAGTATTAACTAATAAAATCTAATTCTGTGGCAGTGTGATTTCATCTAATGTGTGAGATGAAAATGCTGACTAATTTTTCTTCAAGACCATCAAAATAACAAGTTTTCTACAGTCTAGCAATACAGATAATAAGCTTTTATTAAGCTAAAAAAAATGATTTTTTATCTAAAATGTTGTAAAACCTGACACTACTAAAAACCATGGAGTGTTTATACTATATTTAAAACACAATCACCCTCATTCAACACACTTTTTGGAACTGATAAAGAATGCCATTTTTGCAAAAAAGTAGTGGCAAGTATTTTTTCCACTGTCCTATCCTATTAATCTGAGTTTCCTGTAATACTAGACATTATAAATATAACAGAAGCGTTATTAATATAAAAATAATTTCAAAGTTGCCTCAGTTTTTTGAGACCTTGTAGTGCTTCAATGTTTAACCATTTAATGATTTTACACAGACACAAAATTTGAGATCACAAAGTTGTTACTAACAAACTGAAAATCTATTAAATTTCCTTTCTATAAAATTTTTATAGTAGCGACAAAAATTATTTCACTGCAGAATCATTAATGCAATAGAAATCATTCAACGGGAATGTAAGGTGTATGCTACTACAATTATTGCCATTTTATGGCTTCAATACATATTTGTGTTGAAGGTTCGATGCAGTAAACACAGGAGAGAATATCTTATTACCCAATAACACACAGTCAGCTACCTCATTTTACACATTTTGTTGTTCATTTTATTGGGCCATTTCTGACATATAAGGTAGGGCACGGTAAGATAAGAGAAGAGAACACAGATCTAAATGTGCACACACACGCTATTTAGCATGTCCTATCTACTAGGCCCTGGAAAGTATATAGTCCATAGGTGAGAACTTTAAACAGTTTATGTACACTATTACTTCCTTTAAAAACTATTTCTGAAGTAATTTAAAAAGTCAAAGTAGGAACAAGCAATTATGTGTTTAAAATTTCAAGACTGAGTGTTTTCAGCTTTCTAGCTGTCACCTTATTTAACAGGTGTTTTATTTTTAAGAAAACAAAACAAAACAAATACTCAAAGCATTTGTATCAGCCCCATTGTTCACAAACCAGCAGAGAACTGAAATGCATGCTCTTCCAGGATGTCTATTATTCCTCCTCCATTAGAGGAAATCCCTCACCTGTTTCTCTAACTAGTTGGGTTTTTTTCAGTTTTTTTAATAGAGTAATAATCTGAAACAGACAACAAAACACACACATAAAAGATCTTGTCTGACACCTTCTCTTTTTTTCCATCTTGTCCAATGAGGTGGACGACAAGAAGACCATGAAAGAATTAGGATTTTATACTCCCATTGCTCTTGAGTACTCCAATAGCAGTGTTTCCCTCACTGTTCAACATTGCAACTACTTGTTTCACAAACAGTTCAGCCTACACCCCACTTCCCCACAGAAGAGCTTTTCTTACGAGTTACTCAAGTGTCCAGGCAGGGAGAAGTTCTGCAATCTTGTCACACTTCATCTGGTCAGGCACAGCCCTGAGCAAAGGTACAGGTATAACAACAGGACAAAGACTTCTGAAACGAGTAACAGGATTGACCTCTGAGAAGTTCCTACATTTCCTGAAGACACTGCTCTTACCTGTTCTCAGTCCTCCTTCATTATACCTCCTTCTTAATTAATCTCCTTCTTTAATTTACACCCAAGTTTTGAAATGGTAATTCTCTAATCCCAGAAAATGCTAAATATAGTGGTCCAAGGCATGTGCTTTAAAGCTTGAGGATGTTTTCTAAAGAAGCAGCTTAAATTTCTTCCGCTATATTTACTTCCAAGCAGGTATAAGCTGGAGTTAGAAGCTTCATATGTTTATCATTAGTGTGGTGTCTTTATTTTGCCACTAATGAGAGGGGTTTTTTTGTTTGTTTTTTTATTTTTTTTTTAATGAGATGAAATTGGATTTTGTTTTTATTTTAGTAGTACAACCAATACATCTGCTACAAATCTGAGACTTTTTGGAACACACAGACATTTTTCCTCCTTATGAAAAGGTCTTTCTGTATCTTTTGAAACTTCATGTAGGGTTACAACGAAGTATTACTAGGAACATATGCACATCCTTTCTACACACGTAGATGTATCTTAAAAACCCCAAATTTTTGACAATAAAGCAGCCAAATATTTTTCAAATTTTCTAAAGACCATGTGCTTACAGATTTAAGCATTTCAATTTTTACTGACTGAAGCTAAAGCTGTTCACAAATAGAAGGATGAAAAAATAGAAGTGTCTATGTAGGAAACAACACTTATAAAGTTTAAAGCAGTAAGAACACAAATACTATAAAATCTAGACACTCTACAATGACAGTAGCTCTAAGTGATTAACTCCCATTATATACTTATTGAATTTGCTATCCTGAAAAATAAGTTTCTCGAACTGTTTTAAAAACATCACCATGGTTTTGACACACTAGCTACACACATACACACATTACTGAGGTCAAATGAAAAGTCTAAGGGAACTTCTGTTTTCTGAAGTCATTAAAAGACATTTCATTACTTTGTTCTTATCCTTTTTTTCCCTATTTCCCAATTTTTATCTAGCTATTTCAAGCGAAGCATCAAATTTTAAATATATACTAATTATTCTACATGTTTTTCCCTTTGTCCAGGCATTCTTGTTTTTCATTTCTGTGCTGTGAATCCTATAGCAGCTCTCAGCAGAAGCAGTGTCACACTGAACTGAACCATAGACAAGATATCAAAGCTCTGTTATGGTGAAACAGGTCTAAAAGCAAACTGCTTCAGCTTACAGAGATTCTTTCCTCAGCAACCATTATTTTTAATGAGGCCAGTTTACTTTAGGAATCTTGGCAAAAACCAGTCATTTACTGTAGTCCTAGAGCAATGACTGAGAACTGGGCAAATACAAAGATTACATGCGATGTAAAATCTGCATGTGCATATCATTACACAAAAAGTCATGATGTGCTGGGAAAGGGGCCTGTCAAGCCATAGTGTTTGTTAATGAAAATAACAATTTTATTCCAAACCAGTCTACTGTATCAGATTTGATAGAACAAGTGTTAACTAAACATCATGCTTAAAAGCTTTGATGAGAAAATCTAACACGTTAAACTAAGAAACAGTTCAAGGACAGCAGGACGCAATTTCAGAACACAGGCACAATCTATAAAGGCAAACTACCACAGCTTTTTGATGTTAAGTAAGTAGCAATATCAGTATTCAACAAAGCTTAGAGGCAGACTGTTGTATCAAGTGTAAAAGTTTAACATCCAGGGTCAAAAGCTTCAATTACCTATTCTACTACATTTCTTAGTGAAGAAATCAGAGTTAAAGTATGATTCACTGAAAGCATTACCTAAATTGTCACATGGAGTTTTGCATGTTGCCTTAGTATCTGAATTTTTAGTATCACAGTTATGCTGCATCTCAGATACTCAGACTACAGCAAAACATGTATGTCCGATTTCGACAAGGTGGGAGGTCAGAGACATTTACTTTGAAATCATATACATTCCTCAAAATGGGTTATGCCCATTTAATGGCCTAAGAAAAAGGGCACCAGCCCAAGCGGAGTGGCACTTAGTAAAACTGTGGATAAATTACTGCATTACCACTTTGCATTCATACTTTTCAGGAGAAAGCATAAAAGTATATATTCAAAAAATACAAAACTGGGGGGAAAAATCCCTCTTAATCAAACTAGAGATTTATTAAGGTTTTGACAATGATGTTGTATTAAATTTGTCAAACAGGCTACATGATACATGTTAATAACTATTTAATAAGTTATTTAATTGGTGAAATATGACTTTCAAGTTATTTTTCATGGGTATGTGCTTTCTTTTGTTCATTTATAAGAGAATGGAGCGCATGACTAAATGGCTAGTTCAAAACTGATAATGGGAAATGGAGGATGGATATCTTTTTAAGGAAAAAGAGAAAAAAAACCCCAACTTCATAATTGTACTTTTTCATCTCCATCTAGAATACAACAAGATATCTTTGCACTGGATACAGAAAACCACAAGGATTATTCTGTGTGTTATTCTATGACTGTCCACTACACAGCTTTTCAGAAATTATGATGACCTTCACTGTGGACGAATTTAAGATAATTAATTAAATAAGAACATAAATCTATTGCTATCATGTTACCAGAGCAAAAAATGTTTTGCTGATACCCTGACATGACATCTTTAACACTTTCACCATTGCAAAAAAAATTCCTAGAATTACATCAATCTGGCTTTTAGGAATATTAAACATCATGACAAGATATTCTAAATTAAGCCTAATAGTTATCGCATATTAATGGGGTGAAGAGAGGAAATGCCTTCCATACAAATATTTATAAATGATAAATTGCCAATTTTGAGCAGGCTGGGCTGCAATGCCACCTGGTGGCTTAGAAAAAATAGCAGGATGCAGTTTGAACAGCACTTAACAGCCTGGAAAATATGCAATATTGCATAAAAATGCCAAACATGGCAACAGTGTTTAAGTTAATCATTTGTATTTCTTTTCTTCATTCTGTTGCTTCCAGTGCACAGTATTTTAAGTTCTAAAGTTCGCATGTTGAGATCCAACTTCAACTGGAATTTTACAATTGATTTCAGTTGTGAGTTGAACTTGCTGATGAGTATATTACGCCGTAAAAGGTTGCATACATACAAACAGGGTCTAATTCACACAATAAATGCCTAAAGTTGAATTTTTCCCTACTTGGGGAAAAATCAAATACAGCAGAAGTCTAAAAGAAGGGTTACTGAAATGCTTTGTAAAATTACACTGTATAATTAATTCCATAGTAAGAACGTTTTTATGGTGTGTGTTGGTGACCTTTTATTACCATCAAGTTCACAATGCTGGTGGGCTGCCTTTTAATCCCTCCGCAGACAAAGGCCCTAAATAAACACAGATCCCTTCCTGGGAAAAAGTCCTCTCTGGTTAAATGGTAAGGAAATGAGTAAATCATTAGTAATCTTTAAAGCCAAAGCTATAAACTCAAGTTACCTTAAGTTAAAATGAAAGTGTCCTGCAAGAGTTTCAAAGTTCTGTCACAGATAGAAATCTCCAGCTCTTGACTCCAGACTAGGCGCCAGCTGATAAACAAACAATTTAAGTCAAGAGCTGGAGAATTCCCAGCTTTTTCATTTAATGGCTTTGGCCAAGAGTATTTATTGCCTCCAGTTTTATTCTCACTTAGCTCTAAGAGGAAATTTAAACTCATCATTATCTTAAAGCCCCATATGGGCCACAGTCAGCTCACCTGATAGAGCTCCTTTTACTCTGCCTAAGTTCTACTCCCCACTAGAAGTGATGTAATAGTGTAAACTAATTAAATGTAGTTTTAGGCTGACTTTTTAATAGGCTAAATAAATTTTGTTCAATATGGTTTATATTCCCACTTGGGGCAGTAACGATTCCAAAAAGTTTAACTTTACAGTTTCCAGTCTAAACTACTAGTAGTTTACTCCATAAAGGACAATTGAAACAAACAAACAAACAATCTTCAGAACAAGGGCAGCCAACTGTTAAAAAAACTGCATTGAAAATTCTTTGCTATAAATTGATCCACTGGCACCAGAACATATACAGAATTGCGAAAAAGCAGACTGTGTGACGGTTCCGATATTTCAAACAAAACATTTCAGGAATGCAAGGACATACATGTAATTAAAATATGATGTTTAGTACTTGTTCTGTTTTTGGAATCAAAATAAACAAAGCTATGGAGCTTAAAGTTAAATATTAGCCAAGCATCCGTGGATAAGTCAAGATGTTGAATGTGGTGAGCAAGTCCAGTATGGAAATATTTCATTCTAACTCAACAGGAAGGCATCATCCTGTGCCTCAGATGCCAGCTTCCTCATTCTTTTATAAACATGTATACTAGAGGAGGTTAGACTACTTTAATACATATTCTAATGCTTATTTCACCTGAGAGATTTTTAAATCCATCGTGATTTAGATTTAGTAGTTTCCACTTTGTGCCAGGCAACTCCTTCTAATAAAGCAGATTTGCCCTGTATATCAGAAACTTTTTTCTTAAATAAATTCCACATATATCAGAGATGGAGAGAACTGTTCTCAGCAAGAAGTCTGACTACCATTCCTAAAGAGTCAATAGAACTCAAACTTGAAACCAGGATGTTGTATTCTCCTCCCACCCGGCCCCCTCCCCACAAAATACTTTCCTAACCTGACTTGGCTGAAAAAGCCAATTAATTGTTCCAGTGTCTGCCAAGACTTCTTATTTCTCTAAAAATGTGGATAGTGTTTCAGACAGCTGGCTATTCCAAACCCAGGTAACACTCCTAAATGTGGAAAGAATGAGGGAACATGAAATATGATTAGTATTTTAAATGGATTTCTAATGAAACAGACAGAGATATCTTAAACCCACTGTATTTCCAGGGTAAATTATTTAAAAAGAGGAACACCATGTCTTAGATGTCTCTGCTACTGCTCAGAGTATATGGAAGTAGATTAGTACAAAGTCCGTTAAAACATGTGGAACTAGTTCTGTCTTTGTTAGGAACTGATAGTACAGACACTGATGTTATGCAAGACACACACACATCAAGCAGCCACCAAGTGACAGACAAGAACCATTCTGAGCCTAAGCCATTACAATCCCTACAGAAATTAGTCATTTTAGTTCAAGTTAAGGTCATGGCAAAGCAGAGAAAAGAAAACTTTTTGACAAACCTTATGGCAAGTATAGGGCTTAGTATTAAATGGAGAATTGTAATTAGATCCTGGGAAAAATTTCAGAAGTTTTCACAAATATATGAAAATTAAAACACAAAAAAGAAAACCGAAAGCTGTTTTTTTAGGAAGCACGTTTACAACTTTCTGGTCATTTTTTAGTTTGTTTACTTTTGTCTGTTTTTTAAGGAAAAGAAGAAAACTGTGAAAGCCCATGTGCAACACCACAAATAGGGCCTTAATGGCTGAAATGTGACTTTTACAGCTCATTTTTTCCCCTGCCCAAGCTTAATTTCCATGTAGCTTACTTAAATCCATAAAACCTATGGAGGTCTATCATCACTGTAAGTACATACTCATCGCGACAATTGAAGTTCTTGACTTCCCTAAGAAGTATTTGACTGGGGAGGCAACGTAATGATGGTCTGCACAAATTAGCTCCAGATTTCTAAGGTATTCAAGTGGTGTTGCCCTCCAAAACCACATCACCTTCGGAAGTTCAGATCCAATTGAAGCAACAGACAGAGGTGATCAAGCACCTTCTTAGTAACATCTGCCAGTACTGTCAGTATATTCTAGTAGCTCTTGACAAAGTTGGGAAGTTTTAGTGGTTTCAAAAACCTACACCAGCATTAGGAACAGTTAAAACTCTTTGCTAAAGCCTTGCATCAATTAAAAAAACACTCCTTTGAAACTGCAATCCATGCCATGTACTTACAGAACAGTACCTTTCAGATAATAAACCTCCTCCAATTCTCCTTTCCCATCAAACACTGTACATTTTGTCACTGGAAATCCAAAGCAACACCTTTAATTTAGAAAATGCGTCTTATTTCATCACCAGTGTGGATGCTGATAGATAATAAAGTGATAGAGATTCAAGAATGCCCACTCCCAGCTGTGGCCTCATGAGAAACAGCAATATTCCTACTACAGCAATGAAGGGAGAAGAAAAATGGACATTTCTGCTTCAGTTAGGAGGTTAGGAAGTGAGGGACACAATTTAAAGTGAGTCAGCCATTGCTGTGCTGAAGATAGAGAAATAGAGCAGTAATGAAATGTAACAACTTGCAAAGCCTAAATACTTAGTTCTGTTTCAAGGTCATGTTTGCAGATGTGCTTTGAAAATAACCATAAAATATTTTAACACAATACAATCCTGTTTCCAAGACATGAGTATAAGTCATTGTACTAAGTTATATTTCAACAGGGTTTAAATAATGTATCAACAACTTTAGCTGCTGGAAATAGCAAACAATAAAACCTTGAACTTAGGTGACACCAAACAAAAAATCCTGCATATTTAGTTGGGGATGAAGGATATTGCAAAATAAATGAAAGAATTAGTTTATAGGTGCATGAAAAGTCCAGTCAAGTCATGCCCAGGATGTCAGATCTACACAGTGCTTTGCAGCCTTGGAGTTTGAAAGACAACAGCTCAGTAGTGTAAGACAGAAAGATTACACCGCAGACACTTAACAGACACCTAGGACACACCTTTTCAACCTGTACTAAGTTCCCATTCAATTGGACAGACTTAAGCAGATGTTATGTGCTGAATTGGAGCTTTATAGATGTTTAATACTATTAAAATATTTCTAATGATTTTCTCTGTCTTAACTGCATATAACTTATAGTTCTTGATCCTTAGCAATAAAGGGATACCAGGGAAAATGTTATTGAAATATGTTTAGATAGTAATCAACTAATCACGTCTTGTAACATTTGCTGTTTATTTAAGCTCCTGTTTCCAGGTTCCAAAACTGAAAATAGCAGGTTATAATAGATACTAAACTTTTAGTCTTCAGTGCTTTTAAATGTTAATACCAACAAACTAAAAATACACCAATAAAATTTAAAATGAGTTGTCCCTAAAACATTTTAAATTTGGAATGTCTGACATATGAATTCTGGAAATTAGATAGAGGAAAGCAAGATGGAGAAGACTTTCAAATACTTCAATGGCATCTAATGTTTTAGGGTGCAAAAAGCTGTTTGTATCTGCTGCCATAATTGATTATACTCATGCTTACCTTTTACTAATAATACAGAAGACAAAATACAACAAAGCATTCTTATTACTCGCCTGTCCAATCAGCAATCTGCATGAATTACCTGAAATAAAAACATCCCAAAAGGACAAGTACACAAGAAGCTGCCAAATCACATGTTCTCTCCCTACTTTGTTTTCTGTTGACTAGCTTTTTCTTGTAATTCAATAGCAAACAAAAAAAACAACAAACACTATTGTACTTTACTGCTTCTTGTGTAATGTGGTGAAAGAACTGACTCAGAAAACTTGTTTTCTATTTTCAGCTGTATTATTTGGTCTAATAAAAGTTTCTACCTCTCTGTACACCATTTCCCTTCTTTGTACTCCTAAGTCACTATACAAAAGAACAGTGATACTTCGTTACTATAATTAGTACTGAAAGATTATAGATACCTATTAGTCATGTGGCAAGAATTTAATTAGCATAATAATAGAGTACTATGGCAAAAATTTCTGACTAAAAAAAGTGTTGAAATCCACAGAGTTCAGGAGCAAGGGAAAAATGGCAACTCACACCACTTTTAGACTCTGAGAATTACTGCTCCCAAGTAGTAATTTACGCATATCCCACAAGAAATGGCAGAGCCATAGGAAATGCCACTCTTAACCACATAGGGTTACATTTGACTGACAACTGCACTCAGCCCGTCTTTTTCCAATTAAGCTCCATCTGCTTCCTTCAGATGGACTGGCTGGCCTAAGGCCTCTCAACAGGACACCCATTGTATGTTACTTCACCCACTTCCCCAAAAAAGCTTTCTCTGCCAGAAGCCTGGGGATGCTTCCTCAAAGCATGTCACTGGGCAGGGGCAGGCAAAATGGGTGGGTGAACGAGTGGGAGTGGATGCGCTGCATGTGAGCATTGGCAAAAACCTGAAAAAGCATGAGCTTAGTAACTCCAACACATCCAAGGAAGGTTTGTCTCTACAAAATAAAATAAAAAGCACCATTTTTCTTTCATTATATAGCCTGACCAAAAAGCTTCTGAAACCAAAATTAAATAGTGTGTTCCCTTCCACTCCCCAACATACACACTCTAAAATAAATAATGGCCAAACTGATTTAAATGAAATTCTGTAAAAGAATTTGTGCTTGGATGAAAATGGCACATTCGAGCCTGAAGCAAAAGTAAAACCGCCAAGTTATAAACCTCTCAAAGGAAGGTTTATAATGGAAATGCCAACAGACCCTTAACTATAGTAGAGCTGTTAGGTGCCAACATATAAATAATTCTAATTTTTGTGGTCACTTACGAAAAATTAGATACAGTGCAAGTAGAAACAGTAGGGTTCTGATTCAGTAAACAGTAACAGCCAAGAGTGCATGTTTGAATTTTCAGACAAGTATAGCATAGATTTGATGCTGGCTCTGAAATGCAGTCTATAAGGACATTTGGACTTTTTAAGTAGTAAGCAAGCCATATTCTGAATTCTTAAGGGCTTGTAAAATAAAAGCCTCCTTAACAAGCTTTGCTGCCTACTGTTTCAATCTCCTAAGATTCCTTTACCCCAGTAACCAAAAAATGCTCCATTCAAGATTGGTGTATTTGTCTACTAAAGAAAATAACATACTAAGTGCACATAGTCACATTTAGTGTTAAGAAATGCTAAGCGTATTAATACAAGGGGAAAAAAAGTACCAGTAACCAAACAGTAACAGATTAACCACCTTCTTCTTTAATAGGTGTGCCAGTTGTTGCACTACTAAAAGAAATGTTTTTCTATAGTCCAGCTTGTTCTGGAACTGGTATGATGCATTTAGGTGATCAAGTACGTTCATTTTAGTCCTGGGAGGAATTTATTGCATTGTTTCACAGCAGTTAAGTCTCCTCGTGTTATGCCTTAATACGTTTTGTTGAGGCAGTGAGGGATGCTACCAGGGCTCTCTGCAGGAACTTCCATCTTGGACAGGGTGGGAGCCCTTCGAGGCAGCCAAGATTCAGGCTGAGGCTGTGAAGAGGATGCTCTATCTCAGGAAATTCTCCTGCTTGCCAAATTCACATCAGTTTCTCATTTAGTGCTTCCGCTACAAAACCCTACCACTGCCCCAGCATCAGCCCTAACTCCCCAGTAATATACATTCTAAGATGAGCATCTGCAGAAAGAGGAAAGTTAGACACACTCCCAGTTTACTCTAACAATATAGGGCTCTACCACAACAACGTTTCACATGCTGATAACCTACTGAAAAATTCCTTTCTCCAGCTGTCCTTCAGCTTTTAAAAGAGGAAGGAAATCGCTGTTCTTCCTGTACATGCGACATACAATGCATGATTCAAGACAAAAAGCACCTAGCTGCTACCAAATACTGCTTTAAGACTACTAGCAATTGTAGCAATTCTGGAAGTAGTTTAAACAGAAAAATGTTGGACCTCAGAAATCAACCAGGTTGGAACAGCTAACCATGCATACTCATATGTCTCTACAGATTACCTCCATGTTAGTCCACTAATGAAATCCACAATTTTAAGCAAACCCAAGAAATCTAACACAAATGAAACACAAGTAGTATGCTCCTCAGCCAAAGCTAAAAGTCAACATGACTTTCCCTGTACTCCCTGTGGCAAACACACTAAGAGCCACAAGCCACACATTCCCACCATACATTCTCAGAAAGCAATGGAAACGCAGACTGAAAACAAAGTGACAGCCAAAATGCACATTTCTGACTGCGTATGGTTAAACCATATGGTTACTGAGTAACTCGCATCTTAGGCAGTTTGCAGCAACTCATTAATAAAGCAAATGGATAACAATTACATGTCAGATTAGTATTCCTGTCAACTTGCTAAGCTTCACATTAAAAAGAACCCCTAACCCCGTTAGTTTACCAGCAGACAAACAACATACCGGGATACTATCAAATCATTATGTGGATTTAAAATATGTAAAGAGTTTAATTAAGTGTTCTACAGTGTTTCACACTGTTACCCCCATTTTACCACAAATAATTTACCATTCTTCCACAACACAGTAATTAAAATACAGCTTCTTACAGAACCAGGAATTGAAACTAAGATATGGCATCAGGTAAGATTTCCATGCATTACTCTGTTCCCATCAAGCCATCTCTTAATTTTTTCTTACAAAAAGATACAGGTTAAAACTGTATAAGGTTTAGGAAATTCCAGACAATGTGTCCCAGCAAAACTAAGGAATTAAAATAAGAACCAAATTTTAAGGGTTAAAATTATAGGTCAAATACAGTGCAGTAAATGATTTTTTTTTTTCCCCACTTCAGGTCCTATGTTGTGCTTGGCATGAAGAGAACTGCAGTTAAAAACTGTTTCTTCAGCTCTGGAACTGCAAGACTCTCCTGTGTCCTCTGCCTTTCAGCAGACTGAAGTGGTGAGCCAACAGGACTAAATACTGTTGGACAAACTGAAAAGTGAACATCTGAACAGCTTGTACACTGACAGCTGGATTCTAAATGCTTATTAATAGTATGAGGCAATACTCTTTCTCTTACTATTTTATTTCAGGCAACAAAACATGTTTTTTTAAAATGTAGTTGAAGGAAGAAGAATTAGGCAATCTTGGTATTTCTGTGTGCTCCCTGCGGATTAATCAGGAGCTATTTTGCTAAGGACAACAGCTCAAGCTACTGAATTGTCTCACAATGGGCAGTACTACACTAAACACTGCAAATATGGAATAATTTTCAGGTATTTGTTTGAAGTGCAGAAAGACAACTTCTGCTAGAACATTCACCCTCCTCCTTTTCATTTGCACAACTTAAAATGCTTTTCAAAACATGAAAATGTCCTCCTCCACAAGACAACATTCTGCAATGATCCAGAATGGCTCCGGATCATAGGATAATATTGTCATAAATAAATCCAATGCTTGGCCAACTCACCACTATGACTTTAAAAATTAAACACAAGGAACCCATAATACTAGCATCATCCAGATGGGGGTCAATAGAAGATCAGCTTTCATTCCTACTCATCCTGGATTCAGCTATTTAGGGGATCAACAAATTATTTACTTTCAAAGGTCTGCACTACAAGACAAGGTTAGCTGTCCCTGCCTGCAAAATTTACTCCGTGTGGGTTTGTTTCTTTTCTTTTTTGCTCCTTTAGTTTAAGTGTTTAAAGGGACTTCAAAGGAGTGTTCTTCAACACAGAGCAGTTTGCACAAATGTGTCCTAAGACTTAACATGTATCCTGAGGTTCAGACACTTAGGATGTTAATATTACTTTTGACATATCTAGTGTAAAATTTGCAGATCTCCCTTGATGAATAAGAGACAAAATAAAACATGTAATTCTGTGCTGGGCCATGTCTTCAGTAGCGCAGTCCACTTAAATAAGTGTTGTGATTTAAGCCCAGCTGGCAAAGAAGTACCATGCAGCCACTTGCTCATTCACCCCTCACCCTTCCTCAGTGGGATGGAGAGGAGAAACATAGAAGAAGGTAAAATCCATGCGTTGGCATAAGAACAGTTTAATAACTGAAATAAAATAATAATAATAATAATAACAACAACAATAATATAATGGTGATGAAAAGGCAACAAAAAGAGCAAAATAAAATCCAAGAGTGACAAGTGATGCACAATACAGTTGTTCCACTGACTAGTGTCCAGCCCATTCCTGAGCAGCAATCAGCCCCTCCCAGGCAATTCCCCCCAGTTTATATACTGAACATGGCATTCTATGCAATGCAATATAACCCTTTGGCCAGTTCAGGTCAGCTGTCCTGGCTATGCTCCTTCCTGGCTTGTTGTGCACCTCCTTTTTGATAGAGCATGGGAAACTGAAAGTCATTGACTTGAAGACTTGAAGTACGCACTACTTAGCAACAACTAAAACATCAATGTGTTGTCAACTTCATTCTCATTCTAAAACAAAAAACCCCCAAACCCGGCACTGTACCAGCCACTAGTAACAAAATTAACTCTATCCCAGCTGAAACCACTTAATCAGGCTTCTCCGGACTTTTTTTCTTTTTCCCCCAAAAAACAAGAATTCCACACACAGACTGAAAAAATCTGTTTAAGGCAACACTGAATTACAATCACAACTGCTTTTTATTAATATTCAGAGAAAACTGCATTTTCTCCAGTGGCACCTCCAATGCTCATGGCTGGTGGGGCTGTCCCCATGCTGATGGCCACTGCGCAGGCACAGGGCACTCCCAGTCTACTCCGTGCGGTGCCTTCCAGTTCGGACTTCTCACTCTGGTGTGCTTGGTGCTGGGCTCACTGCTGACATCTGCACCATCCACATTTAGCATAGTGCAGAATTAGGACTCATATGGAGTCAGGGGATTATTAAGGTCTGGTGCTCATCATCCCCACTGTCCCAAAAGCACAGGAATCATGCTAGGTTTTTTTCACTACATGCAAAATACACACTTTGAACAAGGCACTCCATTGAAAGAACGAGAGAGAAAAAGAAGCCCATGAATGTTTAAAACCAAAACAAACTTTGTAGAAAGCTTCAAAGTCATCCCTTCATTCCAGAAACATTCCCAAACACCACCTGCAACCCCTTAACTTTAAACATTCTCTAGGAGATGCAAACAAAAATTAAACCAAAAACCAAGAAATGAAATTAAATTAACTTTTATTCCTTAGGACTTAGGACAGACTGGCATTTATAGATCTTTCTTACTCTGGGTATCTCAGAATATTTGACAGGAAGAGGCAGATATTAGCATTAAAGTAACCACAAACAAACAGAGCAGTTATTAGGAATGTGGTAACAGCTCACATGCAGCCGTGAATATTAGAACCATTTTTACTGAGAGAAGGAATGTTGGCTCTAACTCTGCAGTTATTCCTTACTCTTTTTCAAAGAGTGCCACAGGGATTTCTAACTTCCATCTGGACAGTTTTCCTTTAACTGTTTTTGAACACCATGTGTGAGAACACAACAGGATTGTAGACACTGGTGATGGAAAAGACCGATTAGATCATGTAGCCATCCTCCTGCCAGGCATAGATTTTTCCCTGCAGAATAGTTCCTAGCACTTTGCCCAGTACAGTTTAAAGCATGTTGAGATATTTGGCTCCAACCATCTCCTTTGGAAATTATTCCACAGTGTATGAAGAATGTCGTTAGGACATTTTTCCTGGTAGACACGGCACGCATTTTTCTTTCCTTAATGATTTCCAGCCTATTATTCCTGGTTATATCCTATTGAGCCAGCCTGAATAACTCATCTTTACACCTTCGAATAAATGGAGACAGATATGTTTCACTGCACATTGGTCACTACTTGGCCAGACTACACACAATTTTATTGCCAAAATATACAATGTGCTTTAATAAAATAATTTATTCCACCCTTTTAGTCATTGTAGGTTAGTTGTCTCCACCCCAGTGAACACTTTTAGATGATACTCCCAATAAATCTGTTTATTCCTCCTTACCTTCTGCTACCTTTTATTTTATTTTATAGAGAATGCAAAAGGCATAAAAGACTTACAGAAGAAAAATTGCCTTGCAAAGTCAGCACATAAGTAAATATACTACCTAACTCTTCTGAAACAGCAGCTGCTGCCAACATAGTGATATTTGCACAGTTTATACTTCCTCCACTCCCTGTGTCAAAATACACATTTTACCAATGTGTAAGATTTTCAAGATCTTCAGTTCTTCTCTCCAACAAAAAAGATCTATTAAACTAGCTTTATTTTGACAAACAAGTGTTGTTATATAATTTAAACCATAAGTTATTAGAAATCAGGAACTTTTTAAGCATGTCAGATTTCGAAATACTTTTTCATCCTTATTTCAGTTTCCTTAAATCAGTTCAGCCAATTCTTCCCTTACTTGTCATCAGTTACTTCCTGCATTATTTTCCCTCATCTAAATTTCAGAATAACTCAGTAATATTTTTCACACTACCTTTAATATTAAGGTTGTACATTGTAATTTCTACCACCATCCCTAGATCACAGACTCTGCAAAAAATTAATATGATAAAACACATTCAACAGAAAATGTAAACAGAGAAATTAAGAATGATGTCGGGAAAGAAAAAAATTACACAAGGCATGTAGTGACGGAGGAAGAGAAAAGCAAGTGAGGTAAAAGTGTTATGCACAGTACCAGGAACACAGAGAACATTGTGGACATTCTGAGCACAAACATTTAGGCTTTAAAAATAAAGCATAGAAACATAAATTCAGAAACAATAATGGAGCAAATACTACTATACCTTTAGATGTTTTTCCTTAGAACACCTGCTATTGAGGTGGATAGGTCAAAATTATTAGTTCTAAGTTCATGAACCTTCTCCATCTTTATAGTGTTTCAAGGATCCTAACAGATCCAATCACTGCATTACCAGACCAGAAAGCCAAAACCACACCAAACTTCCATACCACTGAATTCAGGACATTCCTTATTTTATTCCTTGTGTTTATTAAATTAGAGACATTGAATTAACCCATCAACTCTTCCACTCCCATAAAGTCATAAGATTGCATTTCTCTCAAGGTGCATAAAGCTAAAGAAACAAAGCAGACATAACTTAATGAAGCCAGTTCAAGTAGCTCTACAAAGGCTCCCCAACAAAGACAGCTCTATTAAATTGGTTTAATTCTGGCAAAGATATTGATGATGCATCTTTATTACAACAGGATTTACAAGCTAAGACGTGCAATGTTTGAACTATTAATTCCTAATTCCTATTATTTAGTCTAGTCTGAAATTGTCTTTCAAATCATCTTTGCAAACATTGGTGTGCATAAAGTTTTAACTCCTCTGCTTCCCGTGGAAAAGGCACAGCACTAAGTGCCTTCAACACTCAAGTAAGAGAAATATATAATTCACTTCTCCTATTTTAGGAAGGTGCCCTTTCTAAGCAAAAGCAAA
>VXBB01021497.1:229047-242478 GCA_013399915.1 Illadopsis cleaveri
AGAGGGTTTCAGAGTGCTTCTAGTATTTTTTTTTCCTTTGCTCCATATTAAGTAGAGATCTGGCCATGCAGAGAATAAGTCTGCAGTGAACCCCTGAAGGACTCACATTATCAGTGACCTGAAGTCTTAACTTGTCAGTGTTACTACTACTGTTTCCATCACTTAATGATTAGCTGAAGTTTATGGAAGCAATACTACAAGATGAAACAGTTTGAAATGATACCTGGCATAGAAACTACAACCTCTTCTAGCCACCTCCAACGCACAAAAACTTTTATTCTACTCTTTATTACCATTTCAGCATGACTACAATTCTCCATGATAGCTGTTATTAACAATTAGCAGTCTGACTTTTTAACTGACTACACTTTTGTCTAAAGAATACAGTGAGGAGGAAGATACGAAGTTTCATTATCAGATCTTAAAGAACCAGTCTTACAAAAGAATTGAAAACTCTTTTTCATACTTCCAAAACCAGAAAAAAAAATCAAGTTTCACATCTTTTTGTGAAGTTCCAGTAGAATGCAGTGCAATGTATTTTGAGCAGATACAGAGCTGATATAATTTTAATAGTCAGTGGAAAGAGAAAAAAGTTGAAAAGGTTGTATCTGAACACTAACAATGTTTACAATAAAGAATTACATTAGAAATAAAAAAAAATAGCCAATGTACTCTAGGAAATTAATATCTTGTATACTGAGTTAAAGAGAGAAAACTATTACAGCAGTGTCAGTGAAGCCACTAGTGAAATTAGCTCTGGATTACGAGGTGAGATTCTGTATCATACTTCTACTGAAATCAGTGGGAGGACAAATTTGACACAATTCTTGAAGACTAAATTTAGATCCTGTACTTAGCCAGTAGTGTCTTGTGCCAACAGAAGTCAGTTTTAAATATACTTCTGTGATAATGTGTGCTTTAAAATACTTTTATACATAGAAAGATAAAGAACCCAATCTTTGCAAAGAGATTTTTTCCTGTCTAGATTTTAAAAACCCAAAAAATTTAAGTAAACATGGATTTTGAAGCTGTTTCCCCATTTGTCCCATGCTCACCAAGAGGTCACAAACCAGGGCAGCACTGGGAACCATGACACAACTTTCTCATGTGGACCTGCAAGAGATCCTAATCTCAGTCTAAAGCGATTTCCACCTCTAGATAGCATTAGCAGCATAATCTGCATGCAACTATGGGGATGAGAAGTATTTTCTGAAGTCACTTAATACAAATTAATACTATAGTGACTTGGTTCATCAACTTCTACTTAATGGGTCCTGACTGTAAGCTGGAAGTAAATGCTGTAGGCCAATCATATGAAGAAGACAGCACTACTAAGCTGGCATGCAGGCCCATCTGAAAAAGATCTAGAGAAAGAATCTTTTGGGGGCAAGGCAGTAAAGAAGCCACTAAAATCAGGCCATAATGCTATGCCCAAAGATTCTTCATTTGCAATGTCAGGACAGGACTAAAATCACCACTCTCTCTCCCTAGGGTTTACAGACCAATCAATTTTCAAAATATTATTCAGTTTGTGAACTTGTTCACAGTGCAGATGAATGTTAACATCGGGCAACACCCAAATACCTAAATACACAAGTGGAGTTGTCTGCCAATAACAGCTAGTAAACAGACAGCTCTAAAGAGGACAGTTCAGGCATGCTGCTTTCTCTTCCTCCTCCCCATGTCCCACAAACGCTCTCCCTGAAACTCCTGCCAACTCTCTTGCATTGCACAGCAACAGCACAGTGCCTGCCAATTTCTAGAGAGCCAAGCATACTTCTCCATTTAGTGTTTTGTCTGAAGGCCAACAATGCAGTCAGGATATATAAAAATACCCCAAAGACTTGATGTGTTAAGTACTGAAAGATGGAAATAACAAAGCATAATATTAAAGGTTTTTTTCCAAGAGACAACTTCTCCACATTTCTAGCAAGTGCCCACTTTAAACATGGTTTGTACAGAGCACTCCTTGGGCTTCACGAATATATTAAGGACTAGAAAGTTAAGTCTATTCTTTCCCCCTTATTCAGGATATCCCCTAATCTGTAACTGACACTAGTCACCATGTTATTTGTATTCAGATAAACCACTAATATCAAAAAAGCCATCTGTATTCATACTATCAACTATATGTTATCATATTAACTCTGTCTTTGCCTTATCATTTTCTCAAGGAACAAAACCCCCTAAATAGCTAAAGTTCTTTCAGAATCAAACTTTTCTTCTTTGTAGTTACAGTCAGCCTTATACCAAAAACTTACAGGTAAAAATAAATTACAGACATTTCTAAAAGGTAAATAATTCCCTCAATTCCTTGGCAGAAAGGGATTGAAGAAAACAACATAGAAGTAGGTCAGAACTGCCCAAGTGATAAGCAGAAAGCCATGTTGTGTTTATAAAAAGGATCAGAGAGATACACAATCCGCCCACAATACAATTTTTCTGTGGTTTTTCTTCCCAGGCTGATTAGCTATCTAGCTTTATGAAATAGAACTTAACATTTTGGCTGGGAAGCAAGAATCTTGTCTTCTCCATTATATTCTTCAGTATCACCTATCTGCATCTGCCTACTTTCTGTTCACAATAGAATTTGGAAGAAAATTTTGGCTTCCAGTATGTAGCCAAATCCAGCCTTAGTTCACAGTTGAAAATTAAAAAGATTGTTCGTTTAGTTAGTTAAAAAGATTGTTTTGCTCATCACTGACACTCATTGGGAAAATAAAGAATTCTCAAAATGCAGTAACATTAATTTTTAGACTGGATTGTAAAAACCTCAAGACTTTCCCACATAAAATGAGGTTTCCTCACCTTCTAGGTGTTTTGGAGAAGAATTCAACAACAGAAATTATCAGTTATGGCTTTGTTTTCAAAACATTAATTTTATGTTTCTGCTCTCCTCTGTGCAAAAAATGAGAAGTCTTCCCTGCTCTATATTATTTCTTACAAGAGACTAAATACTCAGAGATCAATAGTTAGCAACTTTTAAGAATAGACAATTATCACCCACATTCTTCAATTGTTATAAAACCAGACAAATCTCTGTTTTCTTTTGATAAAGAAATTTTATATCACTCACTTCCTTATCTCCTTTTTGATTAATGAAAAAGCAACAGAACTGCTTAATGACAACCAGTTTTTTCCCTAACAGGAAGAAACAGATGGAGGCTAAAGGAATGTGAATAACTGCATAAAAATGCAACTTTATGAAATAAGTTAAATTAAAAGGACCACTGTACCATATCCCAAGAAAGCTGTTTCTCCAAATGTAAGACAAAAGTATAATCCTAAAAATACTCCTGTAATAACATACATATCTGTACTGCAATTCATCAACAACAACAAAACAGAATACCTACATACAGCAAAGAAAAGCAACTTAGAGCAACAAAGGTACAAACTGGTAACTGAAACTGCAAAGAAAGTGACAACTTGTCCAATATGAGGTAAACTGCTAATGAAGACTTACCTCCAGAAACTGGGGCATCCATGAAAACTGCACCCATGTTTTCAGCAGCTTTGGCTAATTCTTTTGAAACTGCTGGATCTATAGTGCTGGAATCTATTAGCAATGAGCCTTTCTTCACTTTCCTAAAATAAAGATTTATTATTACTATTACCATTATTATTTTCAGAAGATATTTGCAACTATTACCATGGCACTGGCTTCCATTCAGCATGATAAATGTGCAGACATTTTTTGGTACACTAGTAAACATGAAGTTTTAAACTTTATTGAGCAAGATTTGCTCAGTATTTATATTGCTGAGTATGTATACTGCAGTTTTGAATCACTCAAAGCCCAATAACAGATGAACACAAAAAAGGATATTCTTCTTAAACACTATTGAAAAAAATTTTTTAAAAAGGTTGCACTAGGAAAATCTTCCATTACACAATATGAGCAGTATATAATATACAGCTCACCTAAGATACATTGTAAGCAACTGTTGCTACAGCCTAAAATTTAATATACAACAATAAAATGTTCTTTTTATATATACAGTATTTTAAGTTCTTATCAGAATGGTCTGATTGCATTCTTTTAATCACTCTACAATTTGTTCTACATAAAGACCATAACTAAGGCCGCAAAAGCCCACTGAAGATTTGAAGTGAAGCATGGGAAAAAAATGTTTTCCCACTGATAGCCAGTATATTTAGGCATATTGGTATTTCAAACTGTAGATCACAGAAAGCTGTATATCTAATTAAAAAAAATGAGAAAATTTTTGAAATTTAAAAAATTTGAACTTTTTGTTGCCCTCCACAACAAAAAAGTTGATTTTTAACCCTCTTTCCATTGAACTGCACCATGATTTCAAGTCCACCTGACCAGCAATCACCATGAAATCGAACAGCAGAATTTTTCAGTGATAAAAAGGTGTCCCATTTAAAGCTACTCATGACAGACAAAGAGGTCCACTGTGCCTTGCACACTGTGGGCAGTACAGCGCATTTCACTTAACTGAATCACCCAGATTGCTGGAAATAGTCTTTCAACACACACATACGTTGTGACCCTACTGGAACTCCAGACTCAAACAGTGCCACATACACAAAACTCATCCCTTGTGCTGCTGCAGTTAGTTTGAACACATGCAAACAAAAACGAGCGCAGCAGATAAAGTACTACATCATCTCCTCTTATGTTCAGAAGAAGGCACAGTGGCACAGGCTCCTTGGTAACACAGGGGGATGACTAACTCAACCTTTAAACACTTCAGGTTATTAATGTTTTCTTCTGTAAAGCTTTAAAAGTTTTAGAAAATTATGAAAATCAAACCAGTCAGCAAGGACCAGGTCACTCAGAACCACAATTATTCACTACTGACAAATTACACTTTCTTCTCTTAATAAAGAGGCTGAAAAACTGCAGCAGCATAGGACTGCTTTTCACATCCTCTGTTCCCTGCTGGATTCTCCACATCTATGTACTCAAGAGATTAACTGGCTGTACTGTATCAGTAAGTACTGCCAGTCATTCTTCAAACTGCTGCCATCATGGGCACAGGTCTCCCACAGCTGTCTCCTGAGCTTTGTGGGGCTGATCCAATTACCCATCTTCCCTGAAAGGTCTAAGCTATGATACTTAGATCTGCTCAGTCCTACTTTATGAGGAATTAAACTACAGACAGTAAGGGAAAGAAGCAACTATTATTCCTATACAACAGGAACAACAGAAATGCCTCTCTTCTACTTCCATTTTCTTATCACCGCATCTTAATATTGTACAATCGATACCAAAAAAGGGATCATCATTTTTTGATAATCTGCTGTACTTTCATCTTCTGTATGTTTCTTCCTTTACTTTATTAACCTGGATAGCTGTAAGAGTCTACATGATCCTCAGAGGTATCCAGTAGCCTTAGTCAGTGTGACAGGAGCAGTGCACATGTAGCCAGAACAGACTTTTAAATTATATTTATTTTTTGATTTGGCAAGTTTAAAAACTCTGAGCATTAGAATTCTGCAGATTTAAGGCTCAGTGGAAATCCCTCCACAACAGTTCAAAAACACTGTTTCACATTAAACAAAATCTTTAGGTATTTTTTTGTGTAATAAACAGATAATAAGAGTAGAAATCAAGAGTCTTGTCAGCTATTCTATGTTAATACACTTTAACAGCATAAGACACAATGGCGTATCTTCAGAACATTTAATTTATAGGAATTCAAGTTAAAGAAAATAGTATTTGAGCAAATAATTGTTGCCCGCGAATATTCCAGTTGTACTTGAGTGTAGTTGTACATTATGGCAGAAGAATGATGCAACTGAAAAGGCAGATAACAGTTAAGTTGCCTGAAATGCACAAGAATTATTATTCTACTGGAAATAAAATTAAGACTTTAGCCAAAAGCCATTCAAAAGCAAGCACTGTATGAGAGAACTCATATAATTAGAAATATCAATAGTGACAGAGATCATTGAATTAAGTGCCCTGAAGGTACAGGAAGAGTTACAACAACAGCAATCATCAGACAAACCTTGAGTGCAAGTGGAAATTCTCCAAACTACAAAAAAGTCTTACTTTAGAATTCCATTTCCTCCTGTGTAAACTTCTTGTGCATGGGGACTAGAAGGCAGCATGGTAATAATTCTGTCTGCTCTTTCTGCTACATCTGCTGGGGATTCTGTTACCTTTTAAAGAAAAAAAACCCAAACAATATAAGCTTACACACTTCCTGAAAAGAAGATGTCAGACATGTTTGATAAGTTTGGTTTAGTATTCACTGGTCACAACTAAGCTAGGTAAAAAATTAAAACACAAGAAAAACTGCTCTCCTAATGAAAACATTTGTTGTTTGGATACAGTAACAGAAAAAAAAAAAATGAAAAGCATCTCCTATCGTGGAAGTTCCCTCACAACATCTGCTAAAAGTAATACACTTTCATCCCATCAACCCATTCATGAATCTTCAATTCACTATAAATTCTGCATCTATACAAAATATTGCTCCACAGTGTTTCTAAAGAGGGACAACATGAAATGATCACAAAAATCCCACTTTTTTCCTTGTCTTATATATGGCATTGAAAGAGACAAGGACTGAGAAAAAGAGAAAAATTACTTGATGCACCTTTAAGCCTCACCTTAAAAGAAATCAGATAAACCAACTGATGTTTCTCACAATATTACAATTGGCATTTTTAAAATGGAAAATAATCAGCTCAAGCATCCTTCATGAAAAAGACCTGATCAATTTTCAAAATATATTATTAGGTATTAGTTGTTAAATAACCATACCTAACTTGAAAGGTATATTACCATTCTGAAGTCACTTTCAGAGGCAGGTAGTATAATACTTAAGATACATATACAACAAATGAAATATTGACAGCTAAGTTGTGAGTTTCACTTGGAAGGCATTTACCACTAAGATTTCTGTTCAGTACTGGTCTTAATTAATTAATTTCTTTAAAATTGCATTGTTAACACATTCATAGCCCAAAGAAAATAGCAACAAACATACACCTTATTCTTTTATCTTTAGCCCACAATGATCAAATCTAATTTCAGTCATTTGTAATAAATGCTGAATTACACCTTGAAGGACCTCTGGGATACAGCATAAGAAACTTCTTGATTTTTTATTTGACTTCTAAAGAAGAGAAGGGAAGACTGTCTACAGTCATTGAACAAGGCTCTTGGGGAAAAAAGTGCAAAGAAACTGGCATAGATGGGACTGAGAAACATGCAGCTTTTGTTTTGAAAGAGTAAGTTAATACCACACAAAACACCTGGCATACCACACAATTACAAAAGGGAACATGCTCTAGTCTAAAGAACAAAGGTTAGCAGGAATAAACGAGGCAATTATAAGCAGCAAACCTTCTATATCTGATTATCTGATTTTATGACTTGTCTCCCTGGAAATGAGAGAGTCTATCTCTTTAAAAAGTAAGTATGAAACCTTTGTCTTTAGTTCTGAGTATCTCTGGTTTGGTTCAGATTCCATGTATGTTATTAGAGGTGGAGAGAGGAAGTGTGAGATTGGAACCTGAATCTATACATGTCTTCTTATTTGAAACTATCATCTCCAGTATTTTTAGAGGTTTGGAGGGTTTCAGCTGAAGACTCAGTGGTCCATTTGCATTTTTGAACCAGAAGGTGAAAAATATACTGTATTGGGCACACAACTGAAATAGTACATCAGCCTCAAATTTCTACTTAGCTACATGGACAGAAGATAGCTGGGTTTTTGTTACAGTTTTAAACAATTCTTAAGCAACACGGGTAGAAAGAAGACAGAGTACAGTAGTCATCTAAACAGAAATTCATTTATTCCATCCACGTCTTTCAAAATACTAAGATGCCTTTTACCAAAAAAAAAAAAAAAAGACATTAAAAATGTACACAGACAGGGATAGTACTTCTACAACCTTACAAAGGAAAAACTTTCTGTTACCTTGAAGTAAGTAGCAAAACAAAGTGGGAATTAAAAGTGGGAATAGACACTCTTGGTCTTTTGGTATTGTTAACAAATATGAATAATATTGCCTGAAAAAATCTACCTACCTGGTTCAGTAAGCAGCATATAAAACCTTTATTTTATGTGGGACTTTCTGTCTCAGAAACAAAGCTGAATGATTTGAAAGGTATGGTAAAATATTAAGCATTTGTAATCATTAAAAATATGTGCATAACTTTAGAAAACAGACCAAATACTAATTGTTGATTACCAACATAGACTATATTAGGTCAGAGTAGCAGCCCACCAAGGCCTGTACATGTTCTGATACTTGTCTAGTTCAATTTAACTTTTGCAGTATGCAACTGAGAGAGACTTTTCTGCATACTGCTGGTTGATGGTACTGCCCTTCAATACGTGCATCTGCTTATATTTGTTCCAAAGTGCTTCCCTATTTTTACTTATATTTACAGTAAGTCAATTAATTATTGCTTGTCTGAAATGCCATTCTTACTGTACACTAAAGAAAGCTCTATTTTTATGATGCTTTATGTATCAGGTGACTCCAGTAACATTCTCCATGTTCTAAATATGAGATAGGATTTAGATCCAAAGACCTGTGAACTGAAGCATGACACATGGTTACTCCACTACGTGAGCCTTCCAACTTTCTCCAAGTTTCACCCCAAGTGGTTCCATATGCTCATGCTCAGCCAGTCTTCCTCCGACTGCTCACCATTAGCAGGAGGGTGGCCGCTTTCTGATATGTACCACGTCCCAGTTGTTTACTTCAGTGGCTAAAGAAAGTGGAGTCGCAGATCGTGCAGATTTATGGTCAAACATCCCGCACCCACCATATGCCTTGGTAGCAGCACTGGCCTTAAACAATGGACATTTGACTAGGTTTACTGTCTCTTGGGGTCATTTCACCCCTGTTACACTCCTGATGGTTTTACCCTTACAGCCAGACCAAAGAGAAAGCAGCCCTTAGAGCCCAATGTTCCTTCTACAGCAGTTTCTACAAGGCCCCATGGACCTACAAGTTTTCAACTCCTGAGAAAAGTGCTGGAGTAGGATTTACACCTATAGATCAAGAAGAGGAAGTTATGTTCACATATTTTCTTTAAGTGTGTTTTATTTGTATTTAAGCCTACCCACGTATTCTCCTTGTGATTTATGATCTTAAAACACACTTTGGACTTTATTTTTAAAGGCATTACAGTTCACCTTTATTATCACATGTTAAGTCTTGCAGTGAATGCCAAGGATTCTATTACAAAGGCAAAAAGCTATCAACATAGGCAGCCACAAAAAAGAGGTCCCACTGCAGAACACAAATTTAAAATACAACCAATAGTTCAAAATAGTCTCTTCCATTTGCCCAGTCTTACTCAAGACAGGTCTGGTTCACGCCTGAGGGTCTTGGCTGCTTTAACAAAATAGCAACAGGAGCTAGGAAAAGAGGTGAAAAGCTTACTTTCCCACTTAAGGCCAAGATTCTGTAATTATTCAAGGGAAGCTGCAATTAATTACTAACAGGTGTGTGGTATCATTTTATCTTTTAGGAATCTTGATGTTACCTCATTATTTAAAGCAGCTGCAATTAGCTTTAACAGTTTAGACTTTCAAGGCACACAGTTCCTCTATCTAGATCTACCTACAATTTCCTTGCCACTACTGGAAAATTCCCTTCTATCCTCTACATTGTTACATGAGAGGTTTATTTTTGCACTGCATTCCTTTTTTCTGTGTTTTAAGCACATATTCATCTGCCCACAACTGTCTAAATTGTGACAGCTTTGAAGTATGTCAAAACCATTCAAATGTGTTACAGACACATAGAAATGACACAACCACCTGAGAGAATGGGGTTCTCAGGGTATTAACAGATTAAGAAAAGCAGTAGGACTGTCTGGAACAGGGCCAAGATTTTGCAGGGTATATTGCAGGAAGGTAAAGCTCCCTAATGTAATCAATTTCCTTCCCACCTTTTTCCTTTTCATTCCTTCCTCTTCTCTCACCATATCCTTCCTCACCTCCAAGAGAATAAGCACTTAAATAATTAGATTTTTCCCCTGCCCCTGAGGACTACACCTTGAAGCAGCAGGAAAGCTCATATGTCCCTATTACCCTTACAGCTATGCCAGCAGGAATTTTTAACTAGGGTCATTTAACCTGAAAAGGTCAAAGTAGGAACCACATGAAAAGCAGCCCACTGGCCATCTAGACCTGGGAGAGAAGGAAGCAGGAGAAAGCAGGAGGTGAAAGAATAGGCCATCAACCTACTCTCATAAAAAGTTGGGGGGGTGGGGGGGGAAGACAACTAAAGAAGTCCGACAAGGTAGCAATTCTGGCTAACAACAGGAAAATTACTTGGGATAGAATTATACCTTTGCTCTAACTGAAACCTCACAGATTCAGATTGTGTTTGTTGTGCTGTTTCAGTTCTGATTGTGATCTTAACCAAGAAAAAAACCCAGATGATTTAGTTGCATTGCATGCAGGAACCATTCAACACACACAGTTATGGCTGGAATAAAGAAAGTGCATTACCATACCTGAGCACCCAAGTCTTGAAATTCTTTGCAAGCTTCTGGGAAGACATCATACACAACAACTGGATATCCATGTTTTACCAGGTTTTTTGCCATTGGATTTCCCATGTTACCCAGCCCAATGAATCCAACTGGGGTTTTGGAAGCCATAGTCCTAGAACACACTGATTTCAAAACAATAAAGATCAATATATTTGTATTTTAGACTAACGTACCACAATGAAATAATAAAACCTACCATATGATCTGTTTTCAATTAAACAGCTTTGTGCTTAAAAACAGTGCAAATGTGAATCCTATTTTACGTAATTTAAATCTTAAATTATAGCACACATTGGACCACAAATATCATCCCACAATGATTTTTCTACATATCAAAGAGAATTTTTGTAATTAGGAAAATGTGGCCATTTAAAAAATATACAGTACTTAAAGCAAAGATCTGAGAAGAGCTCAAATGTAGACTTAAAATATGCAGGATTGCCTGTGTTGGATTATGTGTCTAAATTCTAAACTGGATATACAAACTCCAATTTTATATATATATTTTACAGACTCTTTATTTGTAACTATGCAGGCAGCCATGGGATATACCATGTGTTCTCTAGAAACGGACAGAGGCTGCCACTTTACTTCATGCAGCCCCTCACAGATTCTTCTGATCCTGCAATCAGATACGAGCCACTAACCTAAAGATGAAAGTCTCCACAGTAAATCATGGCAAATCCTTTAAGCCATGCAACCACAGTTTAAATACTGAAAACTAGAAAAAATACAGTATAAAAAAATTATGAAGTCTTTGCAGAAATAACCCCTGTATTCTATTTACCGTACTACCAAGACAGAACTATAAAGCCTAACCTATAACCTCTGGAAAACACTACAGTTTCAGTCAGTTACCTTTTTCCAGTAGCTAGTGAGCATCAAATTCTGGACAGAAGTAGCACTGCAGGCATTCATCTACTGCAATCACTATCTCATCACTCTAAACATTCCTAATCCAAAGGCAGCACAATTTGACAGTGACTAGATTTCTTTGCCAGTTACATAAAATACTTTCTCCTTTATGGCAAAGGAAAAAGTTATGCAGAATAAACACTAAAATATGTGTCAACTAAGCAGACAGAAACAAGGCTAACTAACCACAGAAACACTGTAGCTCTAAAGTGCACATACAGAAAATGTGCCTAAGCTGGATCGAGTCTCTAAGAGGTCTCAATGCTTAGCAAAGAATCCTCTCTAGGCCAATAACACTTGATTAATCATTTTAAAGTCTTTCTGACTTTAAGCTCCTTCTTAGCCAGCAATGGTCATGCTCTTTCATCTGTAGCACTGTTTTGGAAGTGCCACATTTAATAAATCAGGTTTGTTGAGAGAACTTTGGTCTGAAAGAGTTTCCACAGATGCCTGCAGCAATTACATAGCTAGAGAAGTAGCAAAATTTAAAATAAATGTGCACTGGGAAAATGCTTAATGAAAACTGAGATAAGTCAGGAAAAGAGCCCATTGCTTTTTTAAGAAGTGCTACATGTCAAAACCAGGGAACAAATGAACAAAGAGCCTAAACCAGCATCATCAGCCATAACTATCATCTTGGAGTCTTCTTCTCATTGTTTCTATGAGTCAGTCTTCCCCAGTCCCTCACTTCCACTAATCTAAAATTGCTCCTTTAGTTAGCCCAAACCTTCCTACTTCCCGAGGAGCTTCAAGCCCTGGTTTTGAGTATCTTTCTTTCTCTAGCCCTTAATACCAGTAGATCTTATTTACCTTGACTTCAGTAAAGCTTTCAGAACAGCCTCCTCTCGTATCCCAGTAGCCAAATGAGGAAAATATGGACTGGACTGCAAAACTGCCTGAAGGAAGAAACACTGTCTGGAGTGGTGGGCTCAAATAACAGTCATCAGTAGTTCAAAGACTAGCAATAGTCTAGTTACACATGATGTTTTTCATGGGTCAATACTGAAGCTGTTTAAAAGTTTCATCAATGACTGATGATTAAATATAAGCACCCTCAGCAACATCGTGTGTGACACCAAACCGGGGGAATGTCTGAAAACTGGCAGGGCAAGGCTACCATTCAGAAAGACTGGAGAAATAGGCCTCAAACAGTTCAACAAAAACAAGTATGTCTTGTACTTGGGGCAGGCGATGTCATTGCAGGCTGCTGACTGCCTGGACAGCTGGCAGCTCTGCAGAACCTGTGGATTCCCATCAGCTGGAAGTTGAGCATGAGTCAGTAGTGCATCCTTGCAGCAAAAGGTTAATGACATCCTGCACTGCATGAGCAAGAGTAGACCCAGGAGAAACAGGTCATTCTACACAGCAAATACACAAGAGATGTGATCAAACTGCAGACAGCCCAGCAAACATCAAGTGATATGACCAAGGAGCAGGAGAACGCGGCCTATGAGCAGACGCTAAGAGAACTAACCGTCTTTGCTGAGCTTGGGACAAGCAAAGGCTGTGGTCTTCTATCACATATGGAGTGGGAGGAAAGAAGAGTTACAGAGCAAATGAAGCTGAACTCTTCACAGATGTGCACTACAATAGGACACGGCGCAATGGCCAAAAGCTGCAGGAAGGGAAATTCTGGACGGAAATACAAAAAGCATCCCTGATGCGGAAAAAAGGTTCTGCATTGTAACAGGCAATGCAGAGGAGTTTTGCAACCTTCATCCTTCTAGCAATCTTAGAACACCATGAGCAACCTAAGCTAGCTTTAAAGATTTAAGGCTTTTGGAAGTCTTGCTTCCAAACCTAGGTTTTCTTTGTTTCTACAAATTCCAAGTAACCAGGTCAGAAAAGTAATTCTGACTACCATATCTAGCTCATTCTTGTAGACTCCTCTTTTTATCCTCATCTCTTCTTTTTTCACACAATCTCACGGACACCTAACCATCACCTCAAACTGAACATCTTCAGAAAATTTTCTTGATACCTTTTTCTGCTATCAGTGCCGACACCAG
>VXBB01021497.1:248171-270248 GCA_013399915.1 Illadopsis cleaveri
GCACTACAATAGGACACGGCGCAATGGCCAAAAGCTGCAGGAAGGGAAATTCTGGACAGAAATACAAAAAGCATCCCTGATGCGGAAAAAAGGTTCTGCATTGTAACAGGCAATGCAGAGGAGTTTTGCAACCTTCATCCTTCTAGCAATCTTAGAACACCATGAGCAACCTAAGCTAGCTTTAAAGATTTAAGGCTTTTGGAAGCCTTGCTTCCAAACCTAGGTTTTCTTTGTTTCTACAAATTCCAAGTAACCAGGTCAGAAAAGTAATTCTGACTACCATATCTAGCTCATTCTTGTAGACTCCTCTTTTTATCCTCATCTCTTCTTTTTTCACACAATCTCACGGACACCTAACCATCACCTCAAACTGAACATCTTCAGAAAATTTTCTTGATACCTTTTTCTGCTATCAGTGCCGACACCAGCAGTGATGCTTGTCACTCACAATAGCCTAAAAGACTCATCCATCATCTGCTTGAATTTCACTGATTCATCCATCACATCTGAGACCTCAGATGCTTCAGAACTTGGTCACCTGCATCAACAGACATAAATTTGCCTTGATCTTCACGCTGAGAATTGAGAAGGACATTTTGCCCATGCTGCTTTCAGTCCTTCTCTGCAACCTGCCTGCTTTTTGCCTCTACAATGTCATATAAGACTGCTTTGCTTTGATGACTTTTCATGACTGTCATCACATCTTAATATTAAGACGTCAGCTGGTAATTAGACTGCAGTAATGTGCCAACATGTACACTTATTGCGCCTCTAAGGCAGCTCTTCACAAGGTAAACATCCGTGAAATTAACACATTCTTCTACTGTAAGGCCTCCCTTAAAAATTGTCATTTTTCAGTATCCCCAGAAAGGCGTGGCAAAAATTAGACTGCGATACAAGACAACTTGCTGACCAGTATTATTAAGTTTTGTGTCATTGTATTCTATTATTTCTCCTTTTGTCTGTCTCTGTTGAGTTTTTTGTCTCAGTTCATGAATCAGAGACCACTTTTAGTTACGTGCTAAAACATACTCAAATCCATGGGAATTGGGACCTGCTACGGAAGTACTCCAATTCCTGAGTCAGTTTCTGATTTTATTTTGGTTTAACTTTTCACAGCCCTGTGTTACATAAGACACTTCAAAATTAAATAATTTGATTAACAGTTTTGAAAAATCTTCAGATCTCCAGGTACTCAAACACAGGAAAACTGGTTTACAGGACTGATTAAATTAGTTTCCAGATCTAACAGAGATGATTTCAATTAAATTTGAACCAACTACATTTAGATGCATGGCACATTTTTAATGACTATTTAAGACAGTGGGGATTTGCCACAAAGAGGATGTTTTAAAAGACAAGAACTTTCATGTTTTCCCATTAGACGAACCTCCACAGGTGATTTCACAGAATGTGATGTCCAGCTTGCATATGTTGGCACTTTCCAGCATCTGATATGTAGCACAAACTCAGTTTTGAAACAACTGTATAATTCAAACATCTGATGACTGATATTGTGCAAGCCCACATCACGTATGCTAACTAATCCCATAAACTGTACAAGTATTTGCTGAAACTGTTGCTGTGGTACTGAGCCCATTTTACTTCAACCATAAAATCCACAGTAACCTGGTGCAATCACTAGGCTGGAAAAATGCCCAGTCCATACTCAACTTCTGAGAGGACAGAACATCAGAAGTAGGAGCAACAGAATCTACTTTTGAAATAACCACTGATACCATGTGCAAGTAATTCTCCTTCCTGGGAACAGAACCAGCAATACAAATTAATCTGTAAATCAAGCTAATTGCGAGCAAAACCAGCTACAGCTATACTGACTCCAAAGAAATTGGGCTTTCCCCAGAAGATTCTTCATTACTCTCTTCAGGGAATATGTTCTTGCAGATCCTCATGCCTATGAAAACTCAACTGATGAGGAGAACCAATTACGACACTCTCACCAAATTTGGGGCTTAGGGTCCAATACAGATAAAACGCAGATTTTTTGCTTTGAAAAGTCGGCCAAGAGTAGAAAAACTTTACCTAATCTGCAATTTCACAAGAATTTTACCTTAAAAACTATTTAATCAAAAAAATCAGCAAGAGTTTATGAATCTCTTGAATGCCTCTTCTTGAACAAAATGCAACTGTTAGAAGAGTAACTTCAGAAATGCACAGATTGCAATCTTGTCTTTAGAACACCTGGCCCGTCAATGACCTAAAACTTGTCTTTTCCAGCTTTATATAAAGATACTGAAAGTAGTTTTCTTTTTAACCTGAAAGATGACATGTTTAGATCACTTTGGATGTTTACATTTCATTTTACACTGTCTCCCAAAGTAACAAGTCTTACAGTTTCAAAAACAAATTCCAGCTCCAGTGCTGCCCTGATTTCACTGCAAATACTTGACTGCACAAACACTATAATATGCAGAAATGAGGACATCTCTTTGTATTCTAACAAAAAAGGACTAATAACTGGGTAGAACCACAGACAGCAGACCTGGAAAAAATCCAGTGTGCTTGTACTCTGAGTCTAACTGCCCAAGAACAGGACTGAGAAACAAGTAACTCCCAGAATATAATTTCAACTATATTACTTAATTCTTGGCTTTATAATATTTATTTTGAACCATATTCCCTGAATGGCACAAGGGTAAGAGTCCACACAGTCCCGTTCCACAAGAGCTTCTTAATCAGATCAGTTGCACTTCATATTAATATTCTTGATGTCTCTGGATCAGTGAAGCTTCACCTCTTTTCCAGTATGTGAGATTTAACAGGATCATGGGAAGATGCCCAGAGTAAGCTCAGCTACTAAAGCTGCTAGTTTTGCTTGGGGCTTTAAGAGAAAATACACATGAAGTCACTTGACAAGGAGAAGGAAACATGGTGACAATTCAATATGAGCCACTAAATGAAAGATTTTCCCACTGATTTAGCATCTGAAGTTCTGGTACAAGGACAACAGAAGATATCATCCTTTTTCTCCTTCCTGCTTTGAAAGAAAGGATCAGAGTGAGCTTCTGGGTTTTGTGTGGACTTCTCTATGTAATTTATAAAACCTCCACTGAAATTAGATCCTGGGAGGGAACTAGATGAAGGAATATAGAAGTTAGAGAGGCCAGCTGCACATGGGTAGAATCCTCCTGCTCCTAGAAGTTTTGCCAATGGAATTTAAATTGCCCCAGGGTCACTGACTTCTAAAGGTTATGCAAGGATTAGGAGAAGTGCACTCTGCCAAAATAATAATTTAAGAAGATTACAATACTCTTTGGCCAGCTTTACATTGAAAACATCCCACTTGCTTTTTCTTGCATCTGTAAAGGTCTGCTGATCAAAACCAGAGGTGCTCGCTTGTAACACTCAGAGTCTTCTTAAACATCTGTTTTCTTATCTGTACCTATACCTCATTAAATGTTTGCTAATACATTACAGAGAAAACCATATAGTAAGTAATTTTCATCTAAAAAGAATATCAAGTGTACACGTGACCCCTTAATTAAGTAATGTGCTGGACTTCAGAGCAGCAGGTCTTCTCTCACAGTTGTTCTTTAGTTAATCAATGCTTCTCCGCACCAGAGCATAGAGTCATTCAACAGTTCAAAAAGAGCTCCTGCATCAGCAAAAGTACTGTTTAACCAGCAAAAGTACTATTTAACTATTAATTGCACAGGTCCCCTCCACTCCAACAAAACTACTTGTAAGGACACTTTTGCTCTCTAGCACGGTACTGTCTTCCTTGATGAACAGTTCCCTCAGCTGATGAATCTTCATTCACCAGAAAAATCTTCTCTCCTCAGCCACCATAACTCATTAACCCCCTCTTCACCCACCCCCGCAGTCCCCAGGAGGGATTTCTCCATATCCATCAAAAATATATTTTTAAGTAAGGTCACATAAACCCTCTCCATGAAGCACCTTTATAAGTGCCTGCCAGCTGCAGAACACAAGACTACATAGTGTCTGTCCAACTGGCTAATACACAAACATACACATCCAAGATGCTCCCCCAAAATCTGCCCTCAGCTCTTTATTTTCCACCTAGACAATTTAACAATCTCTAGTATAAACACACAGAAAAAACAAACCATCATGGTCTGCACCAGCTGCAAAGAGCAACTGACCGAGTCACCAAGGAGCATTCCATAAGAGAAGAAAGACAGCCAGCTTGCCAACCAAGCTGTGGTGTTGGACAGCTCTCAGAGCTGGCAGAATTCCTTCCCTAGGATGGCATTTCACTCAGGAAAGATGATGAAATCACTACTCAAAACCCAACTGTCAGACTAATCAAAACTAAAGAAAAGAAAGGTAAACTTAGTAAATGCATTAGAGACGGGGAAGCCGCGACATAAAACTAAGCAACAGAGCTTAGCAGTTAAGAAGGCTTAATGCTTAGACCTTCATCCCATAAATATTTCTCAGAGTCAGGAGTACTTTCAGCACAGTCACTACTAAGTCAGAGCTTAAATGCTGTGAGTGAAATTCTGTTCTATGGAAGTTTCTTGGGAGAGCCACAATTTCTCCTTAGACTTAGTTACAGCTTCTTGCTCAAGTCTCCAGGCAAAGACAAACTGTATTTTTCAACTTTAAGGGCCAGTGTTGGGTTGCCTTTCACACCTATGCTCACCACCAAGAAACCGTATCCCCACCATCTGCCCTACATTAAACACGATCATTTGGAAATTGACCATGACAGCGGATTTCAAAGCTCTTACAGAAATACCTGACAGCTACCATACACAGAAAGTTCAACAATCCTTGAAAGCTATTGCTTTCACCTGTGGTATCACAAAAAGTACTAAACACAGGTCCCCTGTATTTAACTTTACTAGCATGGGAACCACATGCCTGCTGCACCTGAGCTATTACTTATCACAACATCAGAACCACAACTACAAAAAAATGCATTAGTGGAAAGGAGACAGCAGAGCAAAAAAGGGCACTGAAAGATAACGTCAAAATTGTCAAACGTTTTTCATTCATTAGTTTAAGTGAGGTTTAAAGGGGAGCTACAAAGTTTTTAAAGTTACCTACTTAAAAGTAATTTTAGTAATCCCTGAACCACTTCATTAAGTGTCAAGATTGTAGGACCATGTACCATTTAAAAGAATCTATTTCTTCCACTGTGCTAGTAAAAAACCTTCGCCTATGTGTTGGGAGCCTAACTACAGAGTGACATACACGACCAACAGACGGCAATCAAAATGACACTGAAAAGACTACTTAAGATTTATTTTTAATCATTAACTTCAGCAATTAAATTACTTAGGAACAGCTGTGTGATTTTTCAGGACTCTGGAAAGGGAAAATGTCTAGGTCCAGTTCCTTTGCTTGCACCAACAGGACATCGGTAGTGCTTTCTCCTTCCAATGCCCATGAACCAACCACAGGTGAGCACCAGTGCCTGCAGGAGGAAGTGCCGCTGGATTGTCTCAGGATCTACCTTCAGTTTAAAGAAAATAATCGGATGCAATGACCGAGAGGGCTGAACAGCCCGAACCCAGGTAACAGGTACTGCAGACATATCACGGCTGCCACAGCAAGCATTTGTGGGTTCTGATGATTTCCAGGCATGCTATTTTAAGCAAATCAGTGAAAACATTTATTAAGCCAAGAAGCTCCGGTAGAGCCCTGAATAAGGCGGCAGCGGTAGTGCGCCGTGCCAGCCGTGACCTTCCGGGGGGTCCGTCACCGGGGATGCCGCACAGGGAGGCGGCTCCGGAGCTGCACAGGGCTCGGAGGGCCCGTGGCCGCCAAGGGCAGCGCGGCAGCTGCGCGCCGCGGGAGAAGCCCGGCCTTTTCCCGCCCGGCCGGCTGAGCGGGGCCACTGGAACCGAGGGAAGGGGCAGGTCCTTACCCATCACCCGCCGGTGCCAGCGCCACCAGCCCGNCTGGAGAACCTCATTGGGGCGATGGGATACTGTATTCCGCTGCCCGCGGCTCCCGAGAAGGCGTTTCTTTCCAGCTCTGCTTGCCTCTGCCTGCCCGCTGCCGCTTCGTCTTCCTGATTTGCTGCCGGGGGAGGAGGCTTGGCTGAAGCGGGAGACGAACGGAGCGCCGGCGTTTTGGCGGAGACAGCTTGTGTTGCGAGACGGTGCCCTCAGGGCGAGGGAAAAAGCCGCGTTGCACTGTTTTGTCGAGTCAGGTGGCGAATAAGAGTTTGCGCTTATTGAGGGTTGGAATCAGATGATCTTCAAAGTTCCTCTCTAAGCCAGAGCATTCTGTGATTCTATGACTGGCCTTGTTGTGCGGGCTTTACCCTGTCTGGGCGCCAAGCGCCCCCCGAAGTCGCTCCATCGCTGCCCCTCCTCATCTGGACAGTGGGGAGAAAATGCAACGAGAGGCTCATGGGTCGAGAGATAAGGATGAGGAGAGAGCACTCACGAGTTACTGTCTTGGGCAAAACAGGTTCAACTTTGGGGAATTGATTTATTTGTTACCAATGACATTAAAGTAGGATAATGAGAAATAAAAACTTAAAGTCTTAAAACACTTCGTCCCCACCCCTTCCTTCCTTCCTTCCTTCCTGCCTTCCTGTCTTCCTTCCTTCCGCACTCAACTTCACTCCCGATTTTTCCACCTCCTCCTCCCTCAGAGGCACAGTAGTTTGGGGAACGGAGTCTCCAATCAGTTGTCTCTGCCTCTTCTGCCTCCTCCGGGGGAGAACTCTTCACACTCTTCCCCTGCTCCAGCGTGGGGTTCCTCCCATGGGAGACATTCCTCCCTGGTCTTCTCCATTATGAGTCTCCTGGGCTGCAGATCTTCACAAACTGCTCCAGTGTAGGATCCCATCCATGGGGTGCAGCCCCTCGGGAACAGACTGTTTCAGCTTGGGCCCCCTATGGGGTCACAGATCCTGCCAGCAAAACTGCTCCAGCACAGGCTTGCCATGGGGTCACAGACTCCTTTGGGCACATCCACTGGCTCCAGTGTGGGGTCCTCCATGAGCAGCAGGTGGATATCTGCTCCACTGTGGACCTCCATGGGCTGCAGAGGGACAGCTTGTCCCACCGGGGTCACCATGGGCTGCAGGGGCGTCTAGTAACAGAAGCCAGCCCTGTAGCGCCCACCCACTGCCAAAATTTTGCCATGCAAACCCAATATAATTGTGCCCAGAGTGCACTTCCCAAAGGCCTAACACAGGGTTTATCAACACCAATAAAACTTTCAAGAGACCAGTTGCCATATGGATACCCCACCGGCAACTCTGGGAGAGCTTCAGGCAGGTGTGTGAGGAAGCACATCACACTCTGAGGGAGGGCAGGCTGGAGGCAGGCGAGTGCTGCCTTGTCAGAGCAAAGCTTCAGCTCCAGTCTTGCCACTGCCATGCTCATCTCTTTGGAACAAAATAATTAATTTATTTTCCTGACAGCAAAACTTGCCTTACTTTGTTGTGCCAGGATGCTGGGTACTCCCTCAGTCATTAGGTTTCTCTTGTTAGCTCAGAGCTTTTTTTGTAGCTGTTATGTAGTATCATTTACAGACTTCTGGGAGTGTAGTCATGAGGCAAAGATCTCGGGTCTCACCCAGCGTGTCTACATTCAATTATACGTTAGCACAGAAAGAATAGACTAAGTGTATATGAGCTTGGCTCATATCAGTACCATAATACATACTTTTATATTTACCTGTATAAAGCAATACAGTTAAATATAGTTAAATCAACCTAGCTCAACTTAAAGGAATTTTGTGGGCAGTGAAGGCAGCCATGGTCATACAGTAGCTTTACTGTGACATATGAGAGTGCTACCACTCAGTAGGCTGATCTCATACCTTCACCCAGTTGCTTCTTTCTCTCATTGCCTCTCAGCTGAGCATTGAGACAGAATATGACGTAAGGAAAGAAAAGAAAAAAAAATCTCTGTAATTAAAGCAATAGAAAGAGACACAAACACAGAAACTCTTCCACTTGCTAACACTTTGCAAAACACTGGAAACTCCATAGACTCAAATATACCAATATTTTTGTAAGCTCGTTCATCTCTTTCACTGGGCCATTTGAAAGCTGCCAAGTGAATAAAGCGACTGAGTTATGTTTACCCTTCTCCTCAGAGGGGAAGAGGTTGACTACCATCTTGTACTTGATTTTGTTTTTCTGGTGAGAAGTGCTGTGACTCTTCATTGAGCAGCTATACTGGCAGAAATTTATACTGAGGTATGGTCCAAATAAGGTCTTTGGAAATCTTTGAAACCTGATTTTTACACAGTACTTAGAAAACATGGGTTTTTTTTGCATTCCAGCCTGCTTCTTCATCACCTTACATTTTCAGAGTCATTGACTCATTACCAGTTTGGTCTAGACTCCTATCGAATATGAACTGAGTTAGAAAAGTGATTTTTTTTTTTTTTTGGTGGAGGGGGAAACAGTGGGAGGGGGAGCTAAATGTAGAGGAATGTGCAAAGAGTCTAATGCTGTACTCATTGTGGTCCTTGAATTCTGATTGTAACTCTCATTACAAGATGCAGCTTTACCTCTATAGTTGCATCTTTCTCTATACCCTTCTCATGTCTAAGGTGGTTTTGTTTATGTAGGTGTAAATAATGCATTCTTTGTTTAAAAGGTATACAAGGAGAATAAACTTAGTACTAACATAATAAAAATACACTATTATTACTCCCAAAAAGAAGTATAAGAAAGTGGAAAAAGGATAGTCCTATTCATAAAAATGTAGTAGACTTAGCCTTATATTACTTTGCCAACACCCTTTTGTATAAAGGCTTGTTACAGACACAACTATTATCATACTATAGTTTTTACATTGCTTTTGTACAGAATGTACTTTTGCAGACAGATAAAATTCCTTGAGATTAGATTAAATGGAATCTCTGCTTACATTATGAACACTGATAGAACTGATACTAGTAGTTTAGTACCACTAAGGTAGCCAGTATGAGAAGGAATCACTTGTAGGACTAGATGGTGCAGGACTACCATACTGCAGAGCGTTTTCAGAAAGGGGAAAATGAAATAAATAGAGTGTTTGTGTTTTTTATTTTCTCCAAAATGCCCTCTAGAGATGTTTGAACTTTTAGTAGGCGTATAGTACAGTTGGTTCCTTCTGTTAAAAGTAACTCTGTCTTTGTAGAAGTTTATCTCACTAAGTCTTGCTAGTTAATTTTGGTTTGTGTGTTTATTTCTTTGCCTACCTAATTACATTCTTCCCCCATAAAATGAAGGAAAAAAGCTTTGTTAACTTCAAAAACATATTTGGTTTAAGTAAATGGCCATGAAAGCTTTTACTTACATTAAAACCCAGGACATAAATGTTGGTTATTTTTCAAACAAAACAGCATGGTCTCCTTACTCACACCTGGTAGTGGGCTTCATAAAGATTTGTATGTGATGACTTCTGAAATTAACTAGTTAAAATGCAAATAAACTGTTATTTGTATAGCTTAGTTCTACAAGCTGTTATTTTTTCCTTGTGTTGAGAATAGAAATATATCTCATTTGAGTGCATACAACCTCTACTTTTTAAAATAAAATGTTTTCAAGTAATGTGAGTCAAGTATAAAATTGTCTATAAAAATAAAATCACTGGATATTTTTATCTTTAACTGCAAGGAAAGCTTTCCAGAAATCAGTGATTACACTGCAAACATTTCACAATGGCGAACTCTTAAGTGTGCCTTTGCCAGTGGTACAAAGATTGCCAATGCTTAATTTGCTTTGAAGTTTTGTTTCATCAATGGTGTATTGTGTCTTAAAAGCAGTAATGCCAACCTTATGACTGAGGCATGAAATGGGTTCTCAAAATATCATACTGATTATGATTGGAACTATTTTCTGAAGGAAAACTTCCTAGCCTACTTGTTGCTCTAGCACAAGGTAGACTTTAGTTTATACAACATATAAAACAGCACAGAATAAAAATTGTATACGACAAAGACAAACAGTAAATATGTAACTGGTATATGTCTATTTTCATTGGCAGATCTTATGGTGCTTTATAAAAACAGTGCAGATAATATTTTAAGAACTGATTTTTTAGCTGCCAAACCCCTATAAGTCATTGTTGCTACTCAAACCTAGGTATACCTGGAGATTCTCCCACTCAATCCAATCAGTTCAGGCTTTTAACAGCTCTCTATACTGGACCTATGAAATGAGCAGGATTAAAAAAAAACCCCACTGTTTATCCCCATCCTTGCATTACAGTTTATGGTCCTCTCAGGCATGCAGGTAGAAGTGTTGTTAACCTACAGCCATGTGTTTTACTGTCTACTCAACAAATGCTTGCAGTGGCACACTCAGCCTCATTCTGGATGGACTGAACGGGCCAGGTTTAAATCAGCTCCTAAACAACTGGGTGTTGGTAATGTAAAACCAAATTATTACTCATGGGAAGACAAATGAAGTTTCCAGTTTTAGACCATCAAAAAATTGTGTATATTTACTTATACAGTACCCAAATAATGCTTAGTGACATAGTAAATCTAGATCTTTCTGTTTAAGTGACTGAGATTCATTTTCTTACCTTAAGAAGTATGTGTATACCTTAGGTGTATTTCATGATTTGTGGTATTGGAATATGGATATTAAAACATGAGAACTTGTCAGAGCATTTGTAATTCAGAAAGCAGCTGATATTCTACATAAATAGGTAGATAGTTTTCTAAGTGATGGTACATGGTGCTCACAAAGTTACTGGACAAGTAAAGAAATGTAATCAAACATGTAAATAAACAGAAAAAAATGTAAAGAAGGCTACTCCTTTCCTTCTTAGTGTTGAAAATATGGCCATCTTATTTTTCTTTAAAGGTCTCAATAAAAAAGGACAGAACAGAAAATTAAAAAAACCCCACAACCCTAAGAACACAGAACATTTATAGTATTTTCTGTCAGTTTTCATTTTCTTACACTTAAGGGTTTTTTCCCCCATTAATTATAAGGTATAATAATAAGGAACCTCTGAAAGCAAAGGGAAATATGTACACTGTGCCAAAACATGCTAAGGGTATCTAGATTCACTTCAGAGCCTGCCCTTGACTTTAACTCCATTGGCATGAAATAATTACATTTGCTCAGAGGCTTGGGTTTGGTGGGGCTTTTTGTTTGTTTTGTTTTTGGGTTTGTTTTGTTTTCCTTTTGTTTTGGGGTGGGGGTTGGTTTGGTTGGGGTTTTGTTTTTTTGTTTGTTTGTTTGTTTCCCATTATTTTTGGGAGATATCCTTTTCAGGACATCATATTTGACACTCTGGGATGATAACTAAATTTCCACTGAATTTAACAAGAGTTACAAGCATAAGATGCTTGTAAAATGGGACCCTCATTGCAGAGTATTATTTAAATTCAGTGTTAACACTACTTAGTGTAGCCGAAAGAAACTATAGTGGATGCAACAGTACATTTGAAACTTGAATCAAAATGAATTGGTAGTCAAACCTACTGTTCCATTCCTTTTTCTAACCTTTCATCTTGTATTTGTTGCATTTATTTGTCATGTATTTGAAAATGCAATCAAAGCACAGTGTAGCTGCTCAGGAAGGCCTGACCTGCAAATAGTTGGAGCTGGGAAAGCATTCCAGAGAAATATGCCAAAGTATTTCCCCTCTGACTGGCCATTTCTGGAGACAGACTGCTAGGCTAGAGGGACCTTGGGTACAACATAATATAACATTCTTCACTTTTGTAAATATTTGAGTTGGGATTCTCAGGGCAGCATTCATTTCTTAGCTGTGCACATTTTGCTAGATAACGAACTGGAATGCACAAGCAGCAATACAAGTGGTTATTTTTGCCTACAGAAAAAAAAGCTTTTGTGTAACTGGACCTGCTTTGTTTCTTGCTGAATCATATGATACATCCTGCAGTAGTATGCATTTTCGTAATCAACCTGGAGCTAAATATGTGCGAAGTTTGTAATATTGTACATATATCTAAGGGGACACAACTTTCAGGCTTCTGTGGGAATGCAGTGCCCTGGGGGAACACAGAAACTTTGTTTTGGTATGAAGATGTAGTACCAGTTTTGTCCGAAGCATTTGTACTGTAGTTTGGAAAGCAGTTGCATCTCACTGGGACATCAGGTGAATGTTAGAATGGGCAGGCTACCACAGGGTAGCAATGCATGCTTATTTGTACTAATTGATACCAAGGTCAGTTAAGCACAAGAGTTTTTGTCCTCTTTTTAGCTCCGATAAATCCCATTAGGATGTTTAGGCTAGACTGTGCTGACTGAGTTTCCTGGAGAGCTGGCTGAAAAGATTCAAGTACCCATTTCCTAGAAGAATTCAATTGTCCTGTTCAAATTCCCACACAAGGAGGATCTAATAGAGATACTTTATCTAGCTGAATTTCATGGAACATAGTGTGGATTTTCCAAAGTCCTTGAAAATATTTCACTCAAAGAACTGGTCATCTTAAGCATTTTGCTAAATGGAATGTGTTGCAGTTCTGGTTATGAGCAACTTCAACCGCTAATGTCTTTCACAAATAAGTAGGATGTTTTATGTGGGTGACTGCATATATGTTGTACCATGAATAGACACAAGAAACTGACAGAAGAACTGGAGAACTGACACAAAAAATTAAAGAGTAAATTACCAGTAGAGCATCCCATAGCAATTTTGGGTTGATTTCATTTTTGTGTTTTAACTGAAAGATATGTTTAGCATTTCTAATGGATTTAGAATCTAGCAGTGTTTATTAAATACCTTCTTTTACAAGCTTCTTTCATATGACAGAAATGCAAAGAGGATGATGACTTTGGTTCAGATTTAGATGGGCAGATTCTCTAAAAGCAGCTGAAGAAGGAAACAAAATCCAAAAGAAGTATTGCTATGTATGATAAATATTTGGTATCAGTCATGGTGATTTTATTTTTACTTCTACCTACAATGCACTACATATAGAACATACTGATCTGTGTGGGAATTGCACAAAATAGTCACTCAACGCCCTTCTGGCAGCTATTGGGTACTGATGTAGGAAAAGTAAGTGAACATAGTACGGCAACTGGGAAAAGCAATGTGGAAAAGCTCCATGGTATGTTGATCTCAAACTTAAGGAGTCTGAGTAAGGATCAGGTAATTGTTTCCCAGGAAAAGATGCATGCATATAAAATACAGAAAAAAATAGTTTTTTTCCAACCAACATATGTGTATCAGGCTAAAAGCATCAACCTCACACTAGTCTGATAAAATCCTAAGCTAACCTCCTTATTGATATACAAAGAGGAAACCTGGCACTAACTCAGTCCTTGGGTTTCCCTACACCAAAGTGTAAACCACACTGCTTGAGAAAGATTGTCTTTATATGGCATACTCCTGAGCAAAGTCTTGACTTCACGCAGTGGGAGGTAATCCTGCTCCTATCAACATTCTTAAGAGTTTGTTCCTGATTTTAAGGAAAGCAACATAAGGTCCCTGAAGGAGCAAGGTTGCATGCCTGGCTTGCTAGAAGAAATAGCAACCAGGAGCATAACCCACTGCAGATCAAGAGAGCAATTAATTAACTTTTGATAAAGTGACACTGTTACTAAAGTAATATAAATCAACATAAAAGAACCAATTTATTTTCTACACTTCAGCCCTACTGAAAATTTGAAATTAATTCACTCTCTATAAAATTTAAGAGTTTTAAATACAAATTGCACCTTTGTTTCAAGTCTAGCACTATAATTTCACGGCAGACCATGCATACATATGCAACAGTTTGTTTATTATTAATTTTGGTTTAAATTTCTGTAATATAGTAATGCATTTCCCTACTGAATTTTAAAAAGAATGTGATTTTTGTTGTCTTAAGAGCTACCAGCACTAATAAGAAATGAATTTACTCTGGACACTTTGATTATAACTAAAGATAATTGAAATGCAAATTTGGTCTGTTGTGCCTGCCTTTTGATATCTGATAAATTCTAGGAAAAAAAAGCACAAGAAAAAAACATCATGAGAAGCTTCCAAAAGCCAGAGTTGTTGATATAGGAAACCCAGTTTTCTGAGTCAGATTTTCTCATTATTATAATTTCCATAAAATTGACACAGCATGCCTACTCATGTACACAAACCAATGCTTTGATTTACAAATAAGATAGAATAAAAAAGATTTTCCATTACTGATTTGTTTGGAAAAAAAGTACTTTTTGAATGGTTTTTTCCCCCCTAGTAACACAATAACTTCACTAAACATGAAATCAAACTTTGGTTTGTTACTATTAAAAATGAAAATAAATGTACCATTATCACTAGACTAATATAATCCTATTATCGTCTTATTAGATAAACAGTGACAATGCTGTGTTTCTAATAGCCTCTAGAGATACAATAAATCTAGTAGGAGAATGTCAGCTTGGTCCAAGACAGATTAAATGTAGAGAACTGGAGTATAGTTCCCAGTAAACAAACACTTTGAGGTCAGGAGGTCATACTTGCTCAGCTGTTCTTCATAAGCCCTATTGGAAATAACTTTCATACCATCACTGAATATATTCCATGCTACCTAATAATACTGAAGGCCAAGTACAGTTGTGATATAAATGATTTCTAACTGAAATATTTGGTGAAATGATCAAAAAGCAATATGTAAATGGAAAATTAGGGTGATGCTAGACATGCAATGGGTGCAATTCATAAGACTTTTTGCTCTTTTGTGGGAGAAAATCTATCCCACTTGAAAGCTTGTGCAATTTCCCACTGTCAAATAAGTTGATTTGGCCCCAGCAGACCTGTGATTAATGTGACAAAAACTAAGAATAACTGTATTTTAATTTAGAAAACAACTAGGAGGAATATTCAATGAATTCTCCCTTGGCAGTCAACTAATTGCAGCAGAATGGGGAACACAAGTCAACAAAGGTCTGGGAAGGAGAGAGAGAACTACAGAATGAATTTGCTTTTGGCATCTCTTCTATCAGGCAGAAAAATGCCTGGATTCCGGATATGCTAAAATAAAGATAGCAATGTGTGGATTATGGTGGGTGAAGGTCTCAAATCTGGTAAGATAACTTAGTGTTTTTCAGACTCATACATCTGTCACCCAATTTTATGGAAAAGCTGCACTACTTACAGGCTGTAAAAGTAACAAATACTGTTGACAAGTTCAGTCAGGCCTCAATGGTAGCATCTAAGCAGGCAGTTTCATGAAGTCTTAAAAAAAGTCTGCTTCAGCACAGACACGGTATATGCAAAATATGCAGATATGCAGACCAAATGCTGCCCACTGATATATCCTCGCAAAGATAATGGAAATAAACACTGTAAAACCAGATTTTTACCATGGTGTTTGTGTACAAAACACTTATTACAGGCCAAACAGATCTTTTGCCATGTAGTGAACTAAAACCATATGTCATGGCTGTAACCTTACCGTGGTTTCAAAAGAGTTGTTACCCATATTAATAATGTAAATTTTATTTTGATTGAAAGTTTCCAGTTCCAAGGCACAACAACATGCAACCACACTTTGGAAAACAAAGTATGCTAACTTGGCTACAATATAATATAAAAAATATATACTAGCAAAAGGAAGAGCCATTTAATAAATATGTTTCTTTTTGTTGAAAGTTCTAGAAATGTAAGCTCTACAATATTCTGCCTTTTAAAAATATTCCTTATACAAGGAAATAAATTTGTGAAATACGAAAAGGTATGGAAGTTGTGTGATTAGAATATATTTGCATTTGTGAATAGTGCTGATCAAATAACACCAGAAAGGTGGCATTACTTTCTGTATGTAAATTTGCATAGCAAATCCAACATATTCTTCTCTGTACAGTGTTAATAGACACAATAGAATAATAAATCATTGGGAGGTGAATTAAAGACGAATTTTCATTTTAGCACTGTGATTCCAAGTAATTGATTTATTTGTAATGTATATAGCAATATGGTCATTATTTTTTCATAGAATTTGAGAACTCATAATGTAAGAGTTTTGGAACTCAAGCAGTAGGAGAAGGTGAGACTCAAGATGTGTTGACCAACAAGTTTTCTGTATAAAAAGCTATACAAGAGCTTTAGACCCATCTCCAAGCTGAATGAGGGGCTATGGGGAAAGCAGCATGAGTCGATCTCTGTGTCGAGACTGAGGCCAGGCACAGCCTCTCACAAGTGCATGACCTGACTGATCATTTCCTTGGTGCCAAGCCAATGCTGACAAAGAATTCCTGCATCATTCAGGTGGTACCGGTCTCAGTCTCGGCAGGGAACTGTGAAGCTGCACCAAGCCCCCCAGTTTGAGCACAGCTGCTCAGGGAAACCAAGGAGCAAGACAAACCAGTGTAATGGTGGAGACACAAGTGCCTGAGCCAGGCTAGAGGAGCTGGAGGCAGCATTAGTATGAGGACACAGACATCTTTAGATCCTTTCAGAAAAACATATACCATTATGAGAAAATAGGAAAGCTGCCAAGCTTCATGCAGATAGAGTATACAGACAATTCTGTGCTCTGTCAGTGGTGGCAGCCAGTGGTGGAGGGGGACCCAGAAGGGGATACAAGAAGCATGCTGTAGGCTGCCGTGGAAAGTGCCTTTCTACTTTCAGTCCCTCAGGGTTAAGTGCTGTGCTCTGAGGTACAAGAACTTTTAAATCTTATTGCTTGTTTGTTTCCTGCCACATGCAATTTTCCTGTCTCTGAAAACAAAATGTTGGCCATTTGGGAGCTTCCTATTACTTTCAGATAGAAAAGATAAAAGGCTGAGAGAAACAGTAAATCTACTAAAGCATACCAAACAAAGGTATTTACCTGTTCTATATCTGCTAAGATTTCAGTGACACCTACTCAGTGGTCATTTACATGCCATTCTGTGTGTGCCAGTAAGAGGTATGCTGGAGGGAAAAAACCCCCTTGCAAACATCATAAATAAGAAATGAAACACTCCCCCAGACCTGGGTCTCCAGTGCACATATATTAATTACACACCAGAGGGTAAAGCCTCAGTATGTGCAAGCATTTAATTCATTATTTGCGTTTATTAAAAACATTCCTTTTCACTTTAACAATACAGTAACCCAACAGTGAAGTAACAGCAATTCAAATGCAGTCATTTACAGACGTGCAGTTTCTTGTGCCCATTGTACAGTGCAGTGCTGCCAAGTCTCACACCTTAGAAGTAAGCTCCTGCTCTCCCCTCTGTCACACACATACATGCACACACATACAAAATTTACATGTCTGCTCTCACCTATACTCTTTTGGGAAAACCCACAAATTTCATCAATCTCACTCCACAGATTTAAAAATCCTGGCAGCTTTTGAATAGCTTTTCTTCATCAGCTGCAATTAAGTGTTGGGAAAGAAATCCAAAATACACAGAGAGAAACTTTCTCCATAATAGGAAATGTTAGCAATAGTATGGGATTTCTAATATGTTCCAAAGTTTTGCCACACCATCTTACTGGAAGGCTAAGACTGCATGCCCTGTGATTAGGTTCCCTAAAATGCTGAGCAATTCAGTGTTGTCAGCCATAACATAAAACATTATTTATAACTATTTAACTGTTTTAAGAGTATAGTTAATAGCTTTCTGTAACATGATCTTAAAGAAGTTGATTAAGTGTGCTTTACAATATGACCAGAAAGAGCTTCCGATTAGTGACATCTATATATATTTTATATCTCACATGGCCCATACTTTTAAAACTTGGGAGTGTTGAAATAGGAGTCAAACCAAAGTGAAATCAAATCACTAGAACTGAAGCATTTCCTTACCACACTTCATCAATATCATCATGTCATGCCAATAGATTGAATATCCACAACATCAAGTACCTGCCTCTGATAATAAAACTTAGAAAGATATAATTTTTCTGTCACTCACAGAAAGTAAAGATGGGCCCCAGAGGGGAGGAATTCAGGGATGGTTCAAAAGCTCATGATGGGTTTGGTGTAGACTACAGCAATACAGAAAGTAAACAAATGAAAGAAAAAATCTTAGCCTCCGGATCTGAATAAAAGTTCACATAAATCCAAGGTTAAACAGATGTGACAGGGATCCATTTTTAATTTCAAGGCTCTAAATTACTGAAGGAGCTCACAGGTTGAAGAGGATAGTGTAGTTATAAAAACAATGTTTTGCAAACACCCAAGACTGTTCCCTGGGAGTCTGTAATTGCTCCCCATTTCCTTTGACAGTTCTGGTTAACTGCATGCTTTTATTCTTCATTATTACAGTTTTTATTCCTCATTCATCTCATGCCTGAGGAGGGTCTAGTCTCATCCTGGCAAAGTCTCAGTATAATTACAAGTAGGGAAATTTTTGCATCCCAAACTAAATTTCAAACTTCTTTGGAATCTAGTAATGTTCAAATCCAGTTACTGAATTCACACACACTTTTTACTTTATTCAATATTTCTACCTCAACCACAAGGGCAATTTGGCATTGTATATTTGTCCTCATATTTATGCACTTCAGAAACAAAGACCCTTAAAAATGGGTTCTGCCGGCTTTTTATTTCAAAGTGGATACCCGGGTGAAAAGTATTTGACATATATTCCTCGGAGATTGTGCATATAGACACAAAAGGAGAGAGAACAGGGATTTTTTTCAGCCTGTAGAAGAGAAGGCCTCAGGGCCTATTGCTATCTACAACGAGCTAAGCGGAGGGTGTAGAAAAGATGGAACAGAATTCTCTTCAGAGATGCACAGTGAAAGAACAAGAGGCAAGAGACAAAACTGCAACATGGGAAATTCCAATTTGATAGAAAGAAATTTTTTTATAATGAGTGATTTCAATCACTGAAAGAGGTTCTTTAGGTGACAGTGGAATGTCTCCATCCATGGAGACCTTTGAAATGTGACTGGGCAAGGCCCTGAGCAACGTGCTCCTTCGAGCTGCTCTGGACATCCCTTCCAACAAACACGGTTTTGATTATATTTTTTTACATATATATATACATATATATATATATACACACACACACACATACACACGTACATATATACATATATATAGTGGATCATTAAAAAGATACCTGACATTCATAGTTTCTTTTTCTTTTAAATATGCACAAATACTGCCTAAACATTGATACTACGTGTTTAAAGTACACTCTGGTACACATGAAAATTGTATTTTACCATTTGTGGTAAAATACTGGCTTGAACAAAACTAGTTTCCTGTTACTGAAATCAGTGGAGTTGGAAAGTTGAAAATCAAGTCAGAAGGAGACTGGATTATTGTCACCATACCTGTAATAAGCTTTTCTGATTGAATTAGTATGTTAGTGTTAAGAGAATCTCACAAGAGTAAGGTTTTGTTAGAAACGCTGATATCAAACTTTTTTTTTGTTTGTTTTAAATATTTAGCAGAGAATGTAAGCAAGGACAGAAAATTAGTGTTGCTGGGTTTGTTTGTTTGTTTGTTTGTTTTGTTTGGGGTTTTTTGTTTAGTTGGTTTTGGGCTTGTTTTCGTTTGGGGTTTTGGGTTTTTTTTTCTGCTCAAGAGCAAGTTTCCTAAAAGATTTGTATCATATGGATGAATTTCAGGAAATAGTATCTGTCTATCAAATTCAGACTTACCAAGGCACTCAACCAATAATTCTCAGCCAAGTGCAAGTCACCAGTTCCAGTCACATTTTTCTTGATTCAAATCTTTGTACAAGGATATTGATTGTTGATTCTGGGATCACTGTGCACCACTTGTCCATTTCGGTCGAGTACTTCATTTCTTGACGGGGCAATAACAAAATTAGAAAAGGCTCTGCAGCATCTTTCTGTAAAATATCTATAAATTCTAGAGGGATAGGATTGGCATCTAAACCTAGCATGCAAAAGCATACATGAGAACACATTAAACCACATGTTTATTTTAGTCAGAAATACTTTTGTATTATATTTGTATTATAACCACCATTATGCAGTTAAGATAGGAAGTATAAAAGTTTAAAAATACAGTTTCCTGAAAAATGTGGATCGAAGTACAAAAAAGATTATTCTTGATTTATTTGTCCTAATATTTGCACTGTTCATGTGAATGGCAGCATATGTAGTTTTTTTTCCCTTCTTCCATATGCATTAAGCAATAGAAATAACAACTGAATACTGAATTATGAGTAAACCATAACTACTTTTATTGACTGAACGAACATTTATTAAGTGAACATGGAAATATCTCAAGTTTCTTAAAGAACTCTGAACTGGGGAGAAGTATTTTTTTAAAAATTAGGAAACAGAGGTGGGTTGTTTGTTTGTTTTTGCAGGCATTCACTTGTAAAAATTTTGTTAGCTGCAAAATAAAATCTTTATTTCAAATTCCCCATCATATTCCCATAAACCTGCATTATAATGGCTTTAAATGAAAGCAAAACTACTTAGTCTCACCAAGGTTGATATTCCCCAGCTGGTGACTAAACCTCGAGTTCTTCCTAAGTGCCAGCCCACATGAGAACAGTCTTGTGACTCTTAGACAGTCCTTTATCACATCATAGAGAACAGAGAGCAGCAAGGAGAAGAAATGGAGGACTGAGATAAGAAGAAATAGCTTTTCCTACCTCATTACAAATATTTATTGCTTAGCAAAATACTGCTCTCATTTTCCACTACAAAAGTTCGTCTGGTCTTACCGGAGAGATTGCTCTACGTACACTTCTTTTGTCTTCTAAAATGATCCGTCAGTACTATGCAGGGAATTTATTCCTTTCCAGGGAAACACAGACTATATGGATGACATAAGAGGTTATTCATTATGGCTACAAATCAAAGGATAATTTAATAATCTGTGGCACACCTTACAACACAAGACTGTTTTCAGAAACAAAAAGGGCAAGTACAATGAATAACCATAATTACTTAAAGACAGTTTCATGGAGTTTGCTTAGTTTCAGTTCTGTTAGGACTGACCATGAAAAAACAGGTGAACTTGTCAGAAACCTAACTCAGTAATTCTAATGATTAAATCATATCATTTATAATATGTCTCCTAACCTGTTTGTTTAAAATACACATAAAAACACGTAAGAAATGGTAGCAGCAAAGAATTTAAGATGGTCTTGAAGAGAGTTTGTAGTGGCAACCAACACTGGGTGCATTAGGACAAATCCTGCATACCAGTGATGGGTACTCATCACTGCTTGCTTTTACTCAGCATCCTGACTCTCGTCAGTGCTCTATGAGCTGCTTTTGGATGAAAATTGAATGGAGTTTGTTTGTCAGAAAAGCCTTAATGCCCAAACCATTTAAATCTAGATTGTTTTAAAACTATCAGATATGATAAAAGGTATTAATCGTGTATGAACTTGTGACAACTAAAGTGGTTAAGGTGGTGGCGTAACCAGCCCCTAGAGGCGTTCAATAAACGATGTGGCTTTACTGCCTCGGTCCAGCTAACAAAGGTGGCGACTGGTCAAAGGGATGAACGCAATGCGTTCAAAGGTCTTTTCCAAGATAAATGATTCTGTGTTTCCGTGTTTCCCTGAGGCGGTGTTGTGCGTGAGGTAACGCCTTTTCATGGAGACCCGCCAAGGTACCCAGGCAAAACCCTGTGTAAGCGTTTACAGTCGCTCTTATCTCACCCCTCCGTTCCCTGGGAAGACCAGGGAAGGCCAGCAAAGGCTGGCAGATTAACGGTGACCAACAGGGTGACGGCACGCCTGTGTCCTGACGTCGGACGGAAGAGGAGATGATTAATTCGGCGTAAGGGGGTGCGACAGAGGTGATGTTGTAATCACGGACAACACGGGAAGGCACCGTGGCACCGCTGTACGGAGGTAACAGCAGCCCGGTCGGGCACACACCTCGTACAGCGCCGTGCCGCCAGCCCCGAGCCCCACCAAGACCGCGTGCCGGTGTAATGCGGAGGTTGCCAGAGACTCTCCGCTCCCCAACCGGATCCGTGTCGGGGCCCGCCCCGTGCGGGCGGGGCCGGGCTGGAAGTGACGCGAGCGGACGGGCGGAGCTCCGCCGCGCTGGTGGCCAAGGCCCCATGTTGATGTCCCCGGCGCCCTCCGCGTCTGCCTAGGTAAGAGGTGTCCGGGGCTGGCTGGGGGGACCGGGCAGGGCTGACACGCTCCTTCCCGCCGGTTTCCGGCCGCTTCTGGGCCGGGCCGGGGCGGCCGGGTCGTGCGGCTGCGGTTCTGCGCCACCGGCCCCCGCCAGCTGTTCGGGCCGGTCCTGGTCGGTAGGGTAGCGGCGG